>ML384759.1:29467-41365 GCA_005239525.1 Nicotiana knightiana | reverse complement strand
TACACATCATTAGGGCTAACTCTTCATCGAGAATCTTATAAGAATAAGGAAGTACCAACAACATTGATAACATAAGAATAAGAGAAGCAACCTCAACATCAATTGTTCCATAAGAAGGGAAACAATGTAAGTACTGCTAGCTTCTAAGAGTAGAGTATCTTTGGAAGCTCGTTCATTGCATTATGTACAATCGGAGTCGTGCAAAAGAAGGAAAGGGATATCCTCACATACCTTTTATATACTTCCCCAACCTCAAGCTACACAAATGTCACAACTCTTTAATCTACAATAAGAGAAACGACACTATCGTTATCGTTTAAGCATCATAACTATTATGTATCGACCACAACCTATTTTACGATAAAACGGACAGCACCTCCCCTATTTATATGACTTCACACAAGTAAAAACAATCACCAAACATCCAAAAAACATCAATAATAATCATATTGAGCCTCCCAAAATAGTCCACACACAACCTAATCACTTCACACATAAGACGACAACCGTAGTCGTGTCAAACGACCCAGAAATGTTACAACGAACGACCAGATCACAACCCTACATATATATGGTGTTTATCCACACTCTTCCTCCTCCAGAACTCCACAAAATAGCAGTAAAACACGCAGCCCAACAACAACACAAAACAGTCCGCTACAAGTCAAATAACTCGAACTCACGGCTTCCGATCACCGTCCCGTGAGTTCTAACTATTAGGAAACATATTTATCAACCTTCCTTGATATTTAAACACTTAAATAAAGATAGACGTTTATTAACTATGAAATACCTTCCAAAACTCTAACGACAAAGAAAAAGGAGAGGCGGTATAATGGCACTTACGTCATAGGGATCGTTTTGATGTTATTGCTTCTCGATTTCTTGCCAGGAATGATAATCTTCTTTGAAACCCTAGAAGATATCTTGAGGTTATTTTTATGGGTGTTATATTATCGTTTTATGCTGAATAATGAATAGAAATCCGACCTAAGGTTTATATACATCAAGTTTGGAAAAGTCAAAGAGGTGCTAGCTTGGCACCCTAAGATTGGTCCATCTTCCGACGCTTATATCTTTTTATCCTGATGTCGTATGAACAAACGGTTAAGAGGGTTGGAAACTAAACTCCAAGACCTTCAATTTGGTATATTATATGTCCCAATAAGACCTCATATAGCACATGAAATGTATTTCTCAAAAAGCTCTAGTGATCCACCTACTTGTCACTTATGATGTCTGCGCAGTCTCGCGAAACTGCAAATATCTCTCTACTCCTACGTCGTATCGATGAACGTTTTAATGCATTGGAAACTAGACTCATAGATATTAAATTTTTGGTATATCATCCAATAATTCTAAGTATATTGGGAGAAAATCTCAGTTACATTTGACCTAATTTTAAGCACATTATGAGTGTAACTTGTGAAGACCTTTGCCAACTTTTGTTCCACAACTTGCTTGACTTCAAAATGTAGAACACAACTATCATACGATAAAAATTAACTCATAGCATAACCTCCTTATCATGTAATGAACCATAGTCTCACCCTAAAGTACATGTTATAACATTCCAAACTCATCTACTTTCGACGTAACTTATTTTCTTGAATGGTTTAGCTTCTAAGCTTTCCAAACCTCTTGGTACTCGTTATTCATGATCTTAAATATTTTTAACCTCCAATTTAACATGATTAACTTACTTTATATTCCATCAAATAATCTTATTTCTGAGCTTACATCAATTGACTTATGATGTACTCTCACGTACAAAAACATGGGGTGTAACAATTATGATAACACTTGGTCTGTAGGAGCCCCTCCAGAGTCTATAACACACCCCCAGTGAGCGCGGTTGATATAATTGAGGGATGGATCTTACCTGGACATGGACCTTGTCCGATGTACTTGTTACCTGGAGATGGATCTTCTCCACAGGGCTGGATTGCCTTTAGTCTTTGGTACTGGGTGACCTTTGGTCAGCGTTGTATATATATATATATATATTTTGGGATGGATCTTCCCTGGTTCGTATGATCCATATATAGTACCGAGTGGTTGAGATATCGAGGGTGAGGGCATTTGAGGCTGACACCATGGTGCATCATTTATAGCATATGTATTGACATGCGGCGACAGTACAGTTATTTCCATTATACTATACGGAACTACTTCATATCCGGTTATGAATTGCCTAAATTGTCTTAAGAGTATGATTACGTTTCTGTACACTTATTTCATGTTATTTGCACCGGTTGAGTTCGTCACTATCTTCAG
This sequence comes from Nicotiana knightiana, assembly GCA_005239525.1. NCBI lineage: Eukaryota > Viridiplantae > Streptophyta > Magnoliopsida > Solanales > Solanaceae > Nicotiana > Nicotiana knightiana. Next base: position 39,088 of record ML384759.1, on the reverse strand, counting down.
TCCATAGCTTGGATTTGTTACTTACTGAGTTGGTGTACTCACGTTACTCCCTGCACCTTGTGTGCAGATTCAGGCATATCTGGTCACAACGGCGGCTGCTGGTTTCGGCATTGGAGTCGGGGATTAACGAGGTAGCTGCACGACGTTCGCGAACCTTAATTTCCCTTCCTTAGTTTATCTGTATTTTGATTTTATTTTCTCTAGATACTGTTGTGGATTTTGTTCCGATTATTAGACGCTCATGTACTCAGTGACGCTCCGATTATTGGGACGATTGTATCGTATTTAGGATAAATTATGTTTTCAAAAGGGTTTTTATTTACATGTTAAACCTTTCCGCTATTAATTCAAAAAGATGTTTTTACTATATTGGAAAGAAATATTGAATTTAGGCTTGCCAAGTTCCAAGATAGGCGTCATCACGACAGGTTAGATTTTGGGTCGTGACACTATTAATCATATGCATTTGTCTATTTTCAGGAAGCTTGAGGGAGAGATTGGAGCGATTAAGTCCACCCCCATGTCCTTGCAGCTGGCAGATCAGACCATCATCATACCTATAGGAGTAGTGAAAGATGTATAGTCCTAGTGAGGACTTTATTATAGTGAACATAGGGGAGAATAATGAGGTTCCTCTGATATTAGAGAGACCCTTCTTGGCTACTGGTCGAGCTATATTAGAAAATCATGAAAGGCTGCTCATGCTAAGAGTAGGGGAAAAAGGCAATAGAGGTGCCTAAAGAAGAGTCTTGATGTATACTAAAGTGTTAAGAGTTATATGAGAGTAATCATGATAAGTGTGGGGTGTATCAGCGAAGTCAAAGAAGAAGATCTTGGCATGGTTGTGTTCACTTTATTGGGCGTGAAAATTAGAACCCGACACTGTTTCAGGCCCAGACTGAACACATCAGGGCCTTTACCTCTTACTTTTTACTTGTATATCATGGGACCATTCCACAATTTAAAGTGTAGGGTAGGAGATATAAATATGTATTTTTCTAGTGAGTTTATTAAAAATATTACAATACAAAAATATATATAAAAAAACCAAAAATATGTCTTTATCTTTGTTTTATTTTCTTAGGTAGTATTACAAGTTTTCGATTTTTTTTGTAGTGACTTTTTTAATGATTTTGCTTGAATTGGGTGTAGGTAGTTTTTCTTTTTGTAGGAATAATGAATCTTGTATCATAGTGCTAATTGGATGCAAGTTTTTTGACTTCTTGTTCCTCGAGAGCAGCGAGTGCCTTATTTGTGACGCCTAGGCTCATTTTTTGGCTCGTGTTGTGGTGCCCTTAAACTTCTTGATCTTGCTTAACTACTTTAATGAGAGAGTCAGAATAGATTCGATTGTGAGTGAGTTATGTGTCAATGTGTGTGTGAGTTTTTTTGCTGGTATTATGTGCATGTCATTTGATGTCTAGAACTTGCCCCGAGTATGTGCAAAGCAAAATGGTAGTCTTGTTCAATCTAAGAAGTGATAGAAGTAATTTTTTGTTGAGCCAAATATATACCTTTTGGACCACCTAATTGTTATGTATTCTAGTTAGCCTCATTGAGCATGTAATCCAATTTCTTTTGACAACCACATTACAAACTAATCCCTTTGCTTGAGTTGACTATCTTTTTAAATCAGTTACCTCTCTTGAGCACTTGAAATTGTTATGAGCTTGTTAAAATCTAAATGGAAGTTTGGTTGTATTTTGAGTGAAACTATTGAAAAAGAATAAGGTTCACTAATTTCAAAAAGAATTGTCAAATCCACTTGTAGGGAATTAAAAAAAAAGAGAAAAGCATAAGAAGAAAAGAAATAGAAAATCAGAAAAAGAAAAAAAGAAAAAAATCTTATGTTTGTATATATTTTGTGAAAAGAAAATCATTCCTGGCTAGTGGTAACTGCTGCTATAATTGTGCTTAACGTAAATGAGAATTTGGTGTCATTGTGTTGTGAATGTTGGGGAAGTTGTTGTTCAATGTATAATTTGAATTGTGAAGTTGCATGTATTAAAGTGCTTAGAGAGGAGTTCGTCAATATTATTCAAATTATATTCTACCCGTTCAACAACCTAATTTATAATCAAATAAAGTCCTACTTGATCCTTGACTGAGCGAAATTGAATTAATAGAGTAGTACACTACGAGCATGCATATGGTACATGAGTTTTATTTCTGAGAGTGAGTTAACTCTTTCTTTTCTGAGTCCCTATTTGTTCTCAAATTTTATATGTATGAGACTACTCTATATTTTTTATTGTGAGGGGCACGTAACTTGCAAGGAAAAAGTAATGTCTTCGACTTTGTTGTTAGAGTAAATGTGCGAGTCTTAAACAATTGGTACGTTTGAGTCGAGTCTTGAGGCTAGGATGTTGTAGAAAGGTGCTCAGTATGTTTTAAATATTCTTGGTATGATGAGTTAGAAGAGTGACTTAAAAATACCATCTCTATTTGAAGTGTAATTTGTATTACTCGAGGACGAGCAATGGCCTAAGTGTGGGGTGTTGATAATAGGCTAGGAGCTCTCATTTTAAGCTACATTTCGCACTCTAATTACTACACTTTGATTGTATTTGAGCCTAATTACTAGTAAGTGGTACTTATGACGTGTATTATGTTGTGTATGATGTGATTCTGATTTGATAAATAATTTTGAAGCTAAAACAGATGAATTGAAGCTACAAAGTCTAAGTAGAAGCCCAAAAAATTAACTCGAGATTGTGTTCGAGTTTCGACGACCAAGTCTGAATGTCAAAAACTAAAGAAAACTGCAAAGTGAAGAATCTTGTACTATTGCACCGTGTGAGGCAATGCAGCAATGCAATATGGCCTGCCTGACAAGAAAAAAATACCTCCATAAATGCCACAAGAGCGGCACAGGGCACATCGCATGGGGAGGCACGCCTGTATAATTTACCGCGCAGTTTTTCCCACTTTGGCTCAAAGAGGATAGTTTGGTTCAGATCCATTCCTACTTGAAATAAATACATGCAAAACACATTTTGAAGGGACTTTTGGCCTACAGACGAATTGAGAAGCGACTAAGCAAAAAGAAATGGGATTTCGTCAAGATTTAACCAACCATCGGTGCGAAATATTAGTTTGTATCGAACCATAAATTCCGATATTGTCTATGTCTTTGAACCTTTCCGAGATGACATTCTCCATATCTATGGAGTAGTTTCACTTTGGGTTTGACGAATATAGTATTTTGAGTTAGGGTTTGATGGATATTGTATTTTGAGTGTTGTTCGTAGATTTTAACTCTTGTTTTAATTGCATGAATTCGTTTATGGAGCTTTCAATTGATTGTAAATTTGTTCACTGGTTTATTTAATTGAAAGAAGAATATTTTGGTGATTATCTTTTTTGCATTATTTGTTTGGTTTAAGATAGTGTTTCTTCTAAGTAATGGAAAGAGCTTTTTGAATTGTTGATTAAACCAAGTTAGAAGAATATCTGAGAGACGTTTTTCTAAAGACTAGTACATTAACGTGTTCTCGCATATCTTCGTCGTGCTTCATATTAGTTTAATTTGTAGAGTTCAGATAATCGAGAGAGGAATCTTGACTTTGCGATTAAACTAATCGAGTGAATTCGTGAGAATCATTAGAAGATTAGAAGTGAATTTATACACAGAGTTAGATCTTGAATCACTATCTTGCACCTATCCTTCATGACCTTTATTTTTCATATTGATAACAACCCGTTATCGCTCAATTCTCTAGTCTTCTGTGGCCGACCTCGGTAGTTTACAATTTTAGTTTGTTACTCATAGATTTTAACCACGTCAATTCAAAGTGTTAAATCATTCTGAATAACGACAATTCACAAATTTATAGAGCACTATTTAAATCGATCCCCGTGGTTATAATACGTAAATTATATTATTTTTGGCTAGCGAGCATTTAATTTATACAATGGTAAGTGGTACGCTTGTCATAAATGGAGTACTTATTTGGTTTGGTTTACTTCTCTTTGTTCTTTTGAGGGAGTATTGGGAAGATCTTCGCTGGTGTCGTGTAGTAGTTTCTTTGGCTTGCCATTAACCAAAATAATCCCAACATAAAAATCAAAATTAGTAATACTATATTTGGTTGGTTATTTAATAAAAAAATAATTTAACAGAATATTTAGTTGGCTTTATTAAACTCCATATCTATAACAGCCTGCATAAGTTATACGAGAATATTTGTATATTTTTATTTTATATATAAATGTGAAGTAAAAATATTTGTATCACTACTACATTGATAAGAGTAACTAAAGACAAAGATATCCCCCGATAACAAATCCAATATTTTTACTATTATTCACAACACAACCACACATACATTATTAATTACTATATATTTGTATCACTAATACATGGATAAGAGTAACTAAAGACAAAGATATCCCCGATAACAAATTCAATATTTTTACTATTATTCACAACACAACCACACATACATTATTAATTACTATATATACGTTTTGATATAATTATGAATTATAATAATAGAATTAACACGGTAACACCAACAAGAGTTGTGGTGCAGTGGTAAGTACTCCTTCATCCTTAACCGGAGGTCTCGGGTTCGAGTCTCTGGGTACGGAGTCGCCTTTGTTAGGGAGCACTTTAACTCCCACTGTGGAACTTCCCGGCGCAAATTCGGATTTAGTCGGTCCCTAATGTGAGTATCGGACACTGGGTGGAAAACCAAAAAGAAAAAAGAATTAACATACGGTAACAAGTATAGAGTAATTAGGTATAAAAATATTGAAAAAGTTAAGAAAGAGAGCGGAAATGTGGAGTGCATTTAATAATTTTCAATTAGACTTTATTTTATTGGTATTGGCCATTGGGTACTCCACTTTTCTACCCGACCCGACCCGATTCTCAATTTTCACGTTTAGTAGTAACCATTTTTTCTTTTTCTTTTGGGTGGGGGAGGCAGGGTTTGGAGAGGTTTAAAGAATTTAGAAGAAAGGGTGCCGATATAATTTCTCCTTTCGCTCTCCTGCCTTGCCCTCATATTTTACTATATAAAGCCGCCAATGCTTCTTCACACCTCTCTCATCCATCCTCTTCTTCCCTCATTCATATTTTCCCTCTCTCTTGAGTGTTGTTCGCTTCATGCTTTTTACACCTCCTTGTTTCTCTCTTTACATGAAAAACAACGCCTTTTAGTGGATAAGGTTGGTTGTATTAATTCATATTACTGTTTGTTAATTTGGGGAAAAAGATTCCTGGGCTAACTCTTTTCCTTAGTAGGTAAAGTTTGTTCCACTTCCCACATCTTGCCTTGTTTATTTGGCCACCCTACACATAATGTTTATATCACCATTTAGAGCAAACATTTGCGTTTTTGTGCAAAGATTTCTGATGACTCTCTTCTCTTCTTTTCTTTTCTTTTTTCCAGAGATCATGAAGTATGTGTTAGTGACAGGTGGAGTTGTTAGTGGGCTCGGAAAAGGAGTCACTGCAAGCAGTATTGGTCTTATTCTTAAGGCCTGCGGTCTTCGTGTTACTTCCATTAAGATTGGTCTCTGCAAACTCATTTTCTCTTCATTTTTTGCCTGTTTCTTCTTCTCCTCTCTGGTTTTGTAAATCAAGAATGCACCTAAGAAACGGTATTTAAAGTTTGCTTGCTTATTGGCGTAACTGATAAAGTTGTAGCCATGTCGCGTTCAAACTATGTAGACAGCCTCTTGAAGTCTATGTATGTACAATGGACTTTGTGGTCCGGCCCTTCCCCGAACTCCGGTAGTGGGAGCTTAATATACCGGATGCCGTTTTGTGGGACTATACTGGATATGTTGTTGTTGTTTCCCTGGGCGGGCATAGTGTATTCCCAGTGGATTTGGCCAAACTCATTGCTTTTTGCTCGAACTCATGTGCATATTTAAAATAAATTCTTTTAAAAATTGAAAGTCGTCTTGCACCAAGGTTGTGCCTAATGGGAGAAAAACCATGAGTTCTCTGGTTGATGGGCAGATTTATTTAGTGTCCCGTTTGATTAAACTACAAGGTCTTAGGTTCGCGTAAGCTCGCTCAGATACCAACGTTGTAAAAGAAAAAAAAAATGACAGCTGGACGCAATGACTCTAAATCTTAGATTGTATTTGATAGTTTCTCTAGTCAATCTCATTAGTATCTGGACTTTATGAAAGTTGTATTATAGAAGAATATGTTGTGTCCTCTACACAGATTTGCCAAGGGTTAGTATAACCTTTTCACTTTTTTGGAAGAGAAAAGGTTTTTTCCTTTTACTTTTTGCTGTTCCAATAAATCTCTAGTCAATTGAACTGTTGTCTCTGCCGATAAGACACCGGAAAACTTTAAACATGGAGTGAATTCTTTTGGTCAAAACTTGCGAAAAAAGAACTTCAAGTTGGTGTTTGTTTAAAATTTTTGGAAAAAAAAGAAAATTGCAGCAATTGTTTTTTAAGTCAACTTACAGATAACTTTTATCTTTTTCAACAAAGAAAATCCTTGGGGAACAATTTCAAGAAGCATTCTTTCTTTAAGCAGGAAAAGTTTTCTGTTTTTTCTTTTTCTTTTTATGCTTTTAGTAGAGTTGTAGTTCCTGTGTTCCTCTCTCTAGTTTGGTGAAACTTTGGTTCTCACGAAAATGGATCCTCTTTTTTTTTCTTTTTTTTTTCCTTTTGTTTTTGGCTTTTTTTTTTTAAACAAATGTAAAATTTACTTTATGTGATGTTATAGTCCATTGAGGTGGAGGAATTGTATATGTACTGTGTACTTACTGTTCCTTTCTCACCTTCAGATCCTTATTTGAATACTGATGCTGGAACAATGTCTCCTTTCGAGCATGGAGAAGTATATGTCTTGGATGATGGTGGAGAGGTTAGCTATGAGTCCCTCATGTATAGTACTCCCTTTGTCCCATTTATGTGTCGTGGACACGGAGTTTAAGAAAGAAAAGAGACTTTTGGAACTTGAATCCTAAAACAATTCATAAATATTCTCGCTATTAGTAAAATGAGAAGTTTAAAATTATATTAATTCTAATAACATGTTTAGCCAAGCTTCTAAAATCTATTTATTATAAAAAGTGTTTTTCTCAAAAAGTATATATGTTAAGAAGCATTTTGTGTTTGACTAATTAATTTGGAAAACACTTTTGAGCAGTAATTAGTGTTTGACCAAGTTTTTAACAATCATTTTATCGTATTTTTTTCAAAAGTGCTTTTGGGGAGAAGTTTTTTTTTTCTACTCCTCAAAAACTGCTTCTACCTCTATTCAAACACCTTTAAGTTTAGAAAAAATACTTTTGGCCCGAAAGAAGCTTGGCCAAACAGGCTATAAATTAAGAAAGTTGATATTTTTGGAATAAACTAAAAAGGAAAATAAGCTGCATAAAATGAGACAAAGGGAGTATAATTTTTGGTTTCTCCTTTTTGTTTAAGTATCGAGGTGGTGAGCTGATTCCTTGTATTATTTTGGACTCTCAAGATTTAAACTAAAACATGTTTGCTTTGTTAGCTGAATGTTGATCAATGCTTTGGTTTCTGTTAGTTTACTATTGCTTGTTAAAAGTGCAAAGCTTTAAAAGTTAAAGTTCTTAGATTGTTCCTTTCATTTCAGCAAAGATAAAGTGCAAACTGTTTGTCTGTATATCACTAATATCAATATTTCTTCTTTTTCTCTTGTAGGTGGACCTGGACCTAGGAAACTACGAGCGGTTTTTAGATATTAAGTTAACCCGCGACAACAATATAACTACTGGAAAAATTTACCAGGCACGTCCTCTGTAATTTCCCTAACAGATTATTGTTATATGCTTGGTGAAATTCAAAGGTTATAGTGGAAAATTTTAAGCTGAGAAAGCGCCTTGTTATTTTTGGTTTTGCAGTCTGTTATTGATAAGGAGAGAAGAGGAGATTATTTGGGAAAAACTGTTCAGGTTTACCACCTTTCCAGAGAATTACATAAGAATCATTTCTTCCAATATTTATGCTCTTACAGTCTGTCACTTGTTTAGGTTGTCCCTCACATTACAGATGCCATTCAAGAGTGGATTGAACGTGTTGCTGTCATACCAGTTGACGGCAAGGAGGGTCCACCAGATGTTTGTGTCATAGAACTGGGTGGCACAATAGGTATACTTAAACTGAATTTTCACATGAGCAGGATAAGTTGGCAAATGATATGTGTTTTCCTAAAAGTAATTTATCCCTTAATGCAGGGGATATTGAATCAATGCCATTTATCGAAGCGTTAGGACAATTTTCGTATCGTGTGGGTAAGGTTTACATGTCTAAACTTGAATTCCTGACAACCAAATGATGATAAAACTGTCATTTGTGCTCTATGATGTGCAAATCTTGAGCTGAGTACCTTTTGACCTTTTGAATTTAAGTGCAACTAACATCTTTTCAACAACTTTTGCTTGTTAGGTGCTGGTAATTTTTGCTTGATACATGTCAGCCTTGTGCCTGTCTTGAGTGTAGTTGGTGAGCAGGTAACATACAGTAAATTTATTTTTTGGTCATGTGGGTGGATATCTTATATCAAAGTAATCACTCAGATTGATTACTTTGTCATTTTTTAAATTCAGAAAACAAAACCTACTCAGCACAGTGTTAGAGGTTTGAGAAGCCTGGGATTGACTCCCAACATTTTAGCATGCCGGAGCACAACGGTCTCTCTCTCTTTCTTCTCCCCCCCCCCCCCTGATCCTAAATATACAAACACACACATTTGTCCACATATCTCTATGTTTATCAAATTCAGATTATGAAGTTGGTTTCTTTATTCAGGAACTTGAAGAGAATGTCAAGGAGAAAATTTCCCGCTTTTGCCATGTTCCGGTATTATGACTAAATGATCTTACTTTATTTTTATATAGTTAATCTTGTTTAGGCCATCAACTCTCAAAATTCCTAGTGCTCAGGTTCTATATTCCTTGCATTGCAGGTAGATAACATTATTACTCTTTACGACGTCTCAAATATTTGGCGCATTCCTTTGCTTTTAAGAGTAAGTTTTTTTGGCACACTTCTATTTCTTTTATTTCTGTGTAACATCTTCACTGTAAGCTTTAAAGGAATCATTCTGTGTATTTAGGATCAAAAGGCACATGAAGCAATTCTAAGAGTCCTGAACCTTAAAGGGTATGTCTGATAAGCTTCAACTGCTTTCTGTTTCCGGTTATGTACATTGATGACAAGGAGTATTTTGATCCCCATTTTCATGCGTCATAATTTTGTGCCATTTCTTGTATGGTAATGAATTTATTATGTCACTTTCAGCGTTGCACGAGAGCCTGCCTTGGGAGAATGGACATCTCGGGCCGAACTCTGTGACAAACTACATGAGCCTGTAGGTTCTATGAAATATATACTCTTTTTTTCTCTTCGGAATTAGTCTCTCAACTTGCATCACATCTTCCACAATTGTTTCATCTGAATTTACAGGTGAGGGTGGCCATGGTAGGAAAGTACACAGGGCTTTCAGATGCTTACCTCTCTGTACTGAAGGTGATTATACTCTTGCCTGTTATCCAGCCAAATATACAGAGGAGCTTCTTTTTTTTGTATTTGAACTTCCACCTTCTCATGTAATTGTTAGTTGTTTGATATAGTTAATATTTGAAAAAGTGATCAGAATTTGTGGATGCT
>ML384759.1:0-29315 GCA_005239525.1 Nicotiana knightiana | reverse complement strand
CCCCCCCCCCCCCCCCTTTCTCCTTTTCTGTTTCATGTTGATATTGTGCCGTTTAACCTAATTTATTTTCATCTCTATGTTTTACCCTTATATAGTTAGGAACTATCTATTGATATATTTTTTTCCTCTCTATTTTCAATATCTAAAACTTTGAGTTATTTTTAGGCTCTTGTGCATGCCTCTGTACCTTGCCGCAGGAAACTTTGTATAGATTGGATTGCAGCCAGTGACCTTGAATGTGAAACTGCCAGTGAGGTATTTTGCGTCCACTATGTTCACTTGCTTACATATCTTGCTTTTGTAAATCTGACTGATTTTTGTACTTGCAGAATCTTGAGAATTATAGAAATGCTTGGAAGTTGTTGAAGGTTTGTATGGTTTTACTCTGCAACATCATGTTGGCCAAATTCGACTCTTTTATATCCCTGCTTTATCTTGTATTCTATTGTTTCTTACATGTTGGACAAATCTTCACCTTGCAGGGGGCAGATGCTATCCTAGTTCCTGGAGGATTTGGTGACAGAGGTGTGGAGGGTAAAATCCTCGCTGCTAAATATGCCCGTGAAAACAGGATTCCTTTCCTTGGCATATGTCTAGGAATGCAAATTGCTGTTATTGAGTTTGCTCGATCCATTCTTGGATTGCTAGATGCAAACAGTACAGAATTTGATCCCAACACTCAGAATCCTTGTGTTATTTTTATGCCGGAGGTTAAGATTACTTTCCCTTTATCGCCTTTGCCCCTCATGATTGTCCTGTGTTCGTAGTTTTGTTTTAGTATTATACAGTTCTAATTTGTTTGCCATGATCACAGGGTTCAAAAACTCATATGGGTGGTACCATGCGTCTTGGATCTAGGAGAACATATTTTCAAGTTGCCGATTGTAAATCTGCAAAATTGTAAGTGCTTCCTTCTCTCCATCCTCATCCCATAGGATGATGAGCATACCTGTAAAGTAAGTAACATAATGAGGAAATTCTAGATACACAACTATTTATGATGATTTAGTTGGTACAAATGCAAGATAGATAGCACCACAAAGAATCCCTCAACATACTGATATTTGTGCCTATTTCATTGCTGGTATCAAAGTTGTGACAGAGTTCTGCTTACCCATACATTTCTTAGGAATCTGTCTCCTAGGAAGTAGTTTCTTTTCTTCCCTTATTTAAGTTGTGGGTGGAGGTGGAGGTGCGGAAGATCAGCATAATTATATTAGATTTACTATATTTCATCTAAACCATATATGGTGGAATTTTACCTATTGCTATCTCCAACTGAATAAGCTTATGTGTGGTGTCAGATATGGCAACCAGAGCTTTGTAGATGAAAGGCATCGACACAGATATGAGGTACACACATTTTGTAAGGACTTCTAGAATTACATGTGGACCACACTCTTATATGGACTTCACGACTAAAGAGCCTTGTCTCATGCTCTCTTAGGTGAATCCTGATATGGTGCAGCAACTTGAAGATGCTGGTCTTTCTTTCACTGGCAAAGATGAAAGTGGCCGCCGTATGGAGGTTAACATCTTAAACCATTAGATTAAGCAATCGTGCTTGTTAGTTATATATTGCTGTGGTTGGTTGATCTTATGTGACACATTCCTGTGCAGATTGTTGAGCTGTCGAATCATCCTTACTTTGTTGGTGTACAATTTCATCCAGAATTTAAATCAAGGCCAGGAAAACCTTCTGCCCTCTTCTTAGGTATTTCTCCCGTTTCGGATAACTGGGAACAAGGAGCCAAATAAATGAATTTGGAACCGGGGCTTATAGATAGGTCTGGCATTTCACGTTATTTTCATGATCCCTTTATATTCTTGTTTTTGTTTTTCCTAAACAGGGCTTATCGCGGCAGCAACTGGGCAGCTCGAAACATTCTTGAAGAAGGGTGTTCCCAAGACATGGGGGTTGAGCAATGGTACGTCAGGACTAAAATCACATCGATATGTCAATGGGTCAAAGCTGACTAATGGATCATTAGATGGCATTTATAGCAAGGGGAATGGTATACATGTCTAAAAGGAACCCTGGGTTGCTGATTAATCAAGTTTTGCTACTGCATTGCTTCTATTTGGTATATATAGCCATGACGAGAGCAGTAGGGTTTTTTACAGCTTCTCTAATTAACGTTATATAGGGTAGAGCTGGATTCCGGTCTTTTATTCGGAACAGCCTGTTGTAGCTGCGGCGGCAACGGGACGGCCAATGCTATTACGTTCAAATCTCTCTGTCTTTGTCTTTGTCTTTGTCGTTGTTATTTCATCTGGGATGTAAATTAGAGTGCTAGAGAAGATTGGAGACTGGTTGGTCCAGTTTATATTTTGTAGCTATGTAGCTTGTGTAGTATGAAGTGATTAAAGCTGCACATGGAATGTAAACCAGCAAAATAGCCTGGCTAAATAGAATGTGCTTTCGTTTATTTGGTTTCGAGGGAGGGTTTGTATTTGGACTCCGCAGTTTTTGGTCCTCTGGACTTCAAATTTGTAATGCATTAATGCCCTCCACTCTGCTGCAAACATTGTCTACTTCACGTCGGATTATCGAGTTTCTCATAATTTTAGCTAAAACTTTGCATCAATATCCGTTACCCGTGTTTGTGATTGAGGTATAGTTGTTAGGATTTAACTTTTATACACGAATAGTACAAAGGTCACTTAAAAGTTATTTATGTTAATGACATAGATATTGCATACTTGCTATAAGGGGATGCCCCACTAAATTTGTGTCCAAACTAATCTCATTTTAATTTCCTTATGTTCATATATCCATTCAAAATGAGGCCCTACTAATTCAGATATGTGGTTTAAGACAGGAGCTCCTAGGCAAGAAGGGACCTAAAATACGGTAAGTGACCTATTGCAATATGTTAAAACTATAATGATGGTGCAAAAACATCTCTTACCTTGTCGGCATGCATCACTAATGAGACCACGGTTAATTGAGCAAGATGCTACTCTTTTGTTTGGGTGGATAACTAAGGGGTCATTTGGTTCGAATACGGCTCATGCCGGGATAAGTTATGTTGTGATAAGTTATGCTGAGATTAGTTATTCTGGTATTGTTTTTTATTTACTATTTTGGTATGTTGTATTAAAAATAATAATTGTATAATTTCTAAGAGTTGGATCTTACTAGGTGAGTTATGGAGGAAGAGAACAGAATGTTAGCTAAGAAAACTTATTTTAGTGAGCTTTTTACGTCTACTACTTTCAGGCATCAAGATAATCTTAACGTAGACTTCATCACTACCTTGCTCAGCCTACAATATTTTCTTTCACGAACATACTCTTATCAAATCGTTTATATTATAGAAACAAAATTCTTTCGACACAACACTTAAAATGTGTCTACTGTTTGGATGGATTAAGTAACCATAAGTAAATATACCACCCCATAAAGAAATATAGTAAAATTAATTACAACTAAATAGAAATATTTTTTCAAGAAAAGTAATAGCTTGAAAAAGAAATTACCAGTAGCAGAGTTCGAAACTTCGAATTATTGAACTTATTTTAAGTGAGTGTTGTTGGAATATACTGAGTATATCTTAAGTAGTTTTAATTTTAATGCTGGGTCAATTTGATGGCGATTTGAGGTATTTTGAATTGAATTTGAGCCAAATTCAAAATAGAAGATGAACATGAAAGAAGATGAGATATGTATGTTCATGTGTATAACCCCATGTATCATTTATTTATTCTATATTTATCAAATCTGTATTCCCTATATACCCAAGTATCCCTATGTGTGAGATACATGAAACTTCAAAATTCGATTTGAACTACAAAATTTGACTCCAAACGAGTTCAAATCACCTCCGGTTCTTTTTCTGCATATGTTTTGAATGTTCTATATTATTAGTAACGAATTTTGACTTCAAACCAGTCCAAATCACCTTCAATCCTCTTCGAATTTGTACATTACCTCGTCTATATATTTTCAATAAATTTTATTCATACCCATTGAAAAAAAAATCTTTTTTTGCCTAGGTCTTTTGAATGTTGTATATCATTGGTACCTTTTAAGGCTATGTTTGATAGCATAACTTAATGACTCATTATTGGTAAATGATGTTTATTTGTGGCTACTTCTATAGTTTTTCTTAATTAAAATTAATATCAACACATACAATTTGCATGCATGAAGAAAATAAGATATGGTCGACTGTAGATGGGTTAAAATTACTAAAAAACAACGATTCCCTTTTATTAAGGGCCCGTAGAGCCATAAAACTTTTTCCACTTTTTCCTGGGAAGTGTTCACTTTCTTTTTCACTTTAAATCAAAAACGGGCTGCAAACTATATTCATGTCTAAACACAACTATTATTTTCAAATTATTTGAATTTATTTTTACTATTTTTTCTAAGTTTCTCAACCGATTCCCTAACACCCAAACGCATGAGATCGTCATCTCTCGCCTACGCCATCATCTAATCTAAAGTTCTAAACCTTATTATCTTTCGTTGTCCTTGTTTATTGTAAAATCATCTACCAGCTAGAAAGTATCACGATTCTATATATACCATAAAATACAAAAGGATGGTGCCAAATATAGTACATAAAAGCCAATCAAATGCAAATTTCTACCCATATAATATTATAAAAAGTTAGAGGTAAAAGAGTAAAGACAATTGACAGATATGCTTTTTGAGTACAGGTGTCTAGGTATACAGTAACAAGGGCTAGAATTCTTATTGTAACACCCTAATGTGAGGTAGGTCAGAGCAGTTGGAAATGTCATGCTTTTGTTTTGTACCAACGGCACCTTTTTTTATATTCATACATGTTAAGTGTCCCGTTATTTGTTGCATCTCTCTTTTATAAATAAACTACCAACGATCATTTTGGGACCCATTATTTTCCTCAATACTCAATAATAAAAAGAAAAGTTTTGACTAAGATGAGTGGGATAAATGTCGTAACTAAAATTTTTGTTTACGTATGTTTGGTTTAACATTAGATTCTCGTGAATTTTTTATACCTTAATATTTTACGGTCAGTGATTCCAAAATGTAAAATCATTCGGTGGCTGGTAACGCCAAACCTAGAGTAGAAAAGTTCAATGAATGATGGGTGGGTAAACATGTACAGTAGCATTCAACTTGTATTATAGTTATCGTATGTTTTTATGAACGTAATTTTCGGATAGACCCTATATTGTTGATGAGGGTTTAATATTATCTTTCTTGTTTGATTTTATGATATATATATATATATATATAGTAGTAACGTTGATACCGTCGGCAGTAATCTTATGGGATTTATGCTCTGCTTACTCTAAAATTCGGATAACAATTAAATTTATATTGTGGTTTTAAGAATATGTGATTTCGTCCAATACCAATTGATAAATAAGAAAATAAATGGATGAATTAAACAATAAAAATAACCAAGCCAGTATGCAAGCAAAGCCTCGACCTCGACCTCGACCTCGATTTGGGATAGTCTCGAGGTAGAAAAATAAGAACAGTAAATGATAAAGCAACTCTGATGAACATTCAGTGAAATGGCAAGAACGTAACGAGTGTATATATTTTTATCAGTGAATAATGATTATTACAAATGAATGGAATTCCTCTCTATATAATAGAGGAGTCCTAAATAAGATACACTTCTAATTATAGCAGGAAATCATATTAACAGCTGATTAACTGCCATAGATCAATCCGTTCCGAGATTCACGCCACGATCCTCGACCAATCGCGGGTATCTCGCACTTTCTGTTATAAAGATATGCCGATGTTACTCGGAGTCTGTCTCTTTCTGGCCTCGATTGATGTCGACCTCGATCTGAAAAGAGGCTTTGATTTCGGACTCGACGTCCTAGCTCTCCGACGTGACATTCCTATCTCGACCAAAAAGTGAAATTGGGTAGCCCCCATTTCTACTGTATACAGATAGTCCCCTCGTTCTTTAGAGTAAAATAATAAGAAACGACTTGAGCCTCGAATTTCTGAAGACCTCGATAGTGATGTCATCCCCATGACATAAGCGATGGAGGTGACCGAAATATCCCGTCGGTACAGTTCCCCAAACCATTTATGCTTGTCAGTGGACGGTCGGCCACTAGCGCCACTGAACCGTCGCTGTAACTCTATAAATATAGACTCTTTTGTTGAATCAAACTTTTACTTTCACCTTCGTCAAATTTTCTAAGTCTCTTAAACTCTTTGCATCTCTTCTCTTTTATCACCCGTTGAGTCAGCTTTGTTAGTTTCAAAACACCAAGTTTTACCTCTTTTCGCCTCCTTCTACCTAAATCAATGGAAAAAACCTTCAAAACCGTTCCACAAAAGGAGAAAGCTTCCTCCTCTTCTTCCTGGCCGGCAGGTGACAAAACGCCGATGGAACCGCTCTCTCATGAGTATGTTCCCGACCCATGTGTCTTAAAATACGACTTCAAAGTCGAGAACCCTCCATCGGTCCTTGGTCGATGTGAGCATGTGTTGAGGGTGTGAAGAGGGATTGTAACTGGGGGCCCGAGGTCGTGGTACAGGTCCCCACTCCTGAAGAGAGTATTACCACTTATGTGGAGGAGTTTTTAAGTGTTTACACTTACCCTTTCACGTTGGGTCCTCTCGACCCAGTTATCATCGACTTCTGAAAGAGGTACAAGGTCACCCTCGACCAAGTTCACCCCTCTTTCTGGCGAATCGTGATCATGCTCCGAATGTTTTCTAGCAAGATCTAGTGGTTGTCGTTCACCCTCATCCATCTTATACGATTACATCGACCCTGACTTTTTCGAGGGTTGATCAAGATCCAACGCCGAGCAACCAAGGCTTTGTTCTCGAGCGTCGATGAAGAGAAGGACCAGGGTTGGATGAGCCAGTTTGTACGGGTGAGGACCTGTGACCTCATCCCAAAGGAAAAAATGTCGTTCCCCGAGAAGTGGAACCCCGAGCGTAAGTAACATCTTACCTATTAGTCTTCATATTCCCATTTTTACTTTATGTAATATTTTTTTTGTCATGCAGCGATCGCCTGGATGCCTCGAGCGGTTACTGACCTCGAGGACTGGGTTCGGCAGTTGGCCTTGACTTCCTCCTATGCTGAGCGCTGCTAGCGTGACCTGACAAAAGGCAAATGGGAGGCAAAGAATCACGGTAAGTGTTTCTTCGTTATTTCTGAGGTACTTCTCATATTTCCTTTTTTCACCAAGTTTATTTTCATGCAGACCTGAACAAGGACACGATCTTGAGGCCCCCGAGTGGCGAGGAAGAGGCCAAGTCCCCGGTTCCGAAATCGGGGAAAGACAAGAAAAGGAAGAGGGTCTCATTGTCCGAGGACCCCAAACCCAAGATTTGAAGGACCAGAAGGAAGATCATCGCTCTCACTGCGGAATCGGTCCAAGAGTTGAGAGAATAAGAAGAAAAAGAAGAAGAAGAAGAAGAAGAAGATGGTGACGCCTCGGTGTTGATGGCTCGACCAAGGAAGACTATCGAGGCCGCCAAACATTCAAAACCGGAGGTGATTGCTGAGATCAAGCCTCATGATGAGGAGTCTTCCAAGAAAGGTTTGGGTGAGGACCCTGAATCACCCAAGGTCGAGATTGTCCCTCAACCATCCATAAACATACCGGATGGGACCGGTTTTGAGACCCAAGAGCCGATCAGAGCGCCCGGAGTGACTCGCTCGGGGAAATTACAACAGGTCATTCGCCTTCTCCACGGACATAATCTGAGGAAGCGATAAGAGAGGCTCGGGCCATGAGGACCTCCGACATAGGCGGAGTCCCTGGTGAAAAGAGGAACCCTTTCGGGATTGCTTTACTGGAGTCGATGATACCTCCGACCTTAACGATGCGTCCACCCTCTCCGAAGAGGCCCAACGCCTCCTATCTCGAGTAAGCGTTGATTGTTGTAAATTTTCTTCTTCTTTTCCCTTCTTTAAGTATGACTTATTTCTTTTTTCTCATATAGGATTTTCCAAGTCCCGGGTTGATCTGAGCCAATGCGAGACCGAGCTCCAGCGGGCTTCAGAGGAGAGAAATGCCCTTAAGCTCCTCTGTGGGCAAAAGGATGAAGAGCTCAGGGACCTTAGAGCAGACCTGTGCAAGGACCATTAGGAGCAGACCGAGCTGAACGAGCAGGTAACTGCCCTTTTTAAAAAATACGGGCTTGACCCAAAGGTGGAGGCTAACATTTCGATGTCTCAATTGCAGTAGAAAATTGAAAGGATCAAGCTGTTCCGGGAGGAAGTCGATCAAGTTAAAGCTGACTGCCATCGGTGGAAAGAAAACATGGACCGCCTTGCCGCAGAAATAGAGGTTTCCTCGATCCAACTGTCATCGGCCGAAGTTCAACGTAGGAGTACTAAGGTGAAGAGCTCGGCCCAGGCGAAAAGGTTCGAAGAGCTCGAGGCCGATCTTGCTGAGGCCAAGGCGGAGATCGAAAAGGCGAAGGTCTTAGTTGACAAGTCCATAGCCATGTACTTGGTTGATGCCGAGGCTGCCCAAACTCAGCTGAGGGAGGCCACCAATCGAGTGCGATGGAGTACTGATCTGGCTAATTTCCAATCTCGGAGGGAGACCCTTGAGGAAATCCACGCTCGAGGTTTGACCTCTCCGAGGAGATAGCTCAAGCTAAGGTGCTCGAAGCCGATGCCAGGTTGCTTGCCTCCTCCGATGATGACGATGATGATGAAGGCAGCCAAGGCTGGTCTGATAGAGGCGAGGGGCCAGAAGAAGAAGCTTCCCCAGAGGAAGAAGTCAACCCCGGGCATAGTTAGGATTTTATTTTTTCTTTTCTCTTTTTGTAAGACCTTTGTCGGTCTTTTGTTCATATTTTTGTTCAAATATATATATATAAAGAAATTTCCCCTTTGAATTCCTTCTCAAATTTTGTCTTCAAACTGGCTTTGTGCCTTGCAAAATTTTAGCACACTTTTATGCTTTGGACCATATGTTTGAGACTTTGGTTTTGGGTGACCTGATCGAAGTCATAATAATACTTCTTTTATAGTCAAGTTCGAGTAAAACTTGAACCCGAAGCAATAGAACCCTTAGGTTTGTATTGAATAATAATGGATCCCTGATCTGTAGTCGAGCAGGTTTTTATTCGAACCCGAGATAGTGGAACCCTTAGGTTCGAATCGAGTGAGATCGTTTTCTCAAACTCAAAGTGTATTGGCCCTTAGGCTCTTTGAATTTGGCCGTAAAAGAATGGATTTTTATTCCCTCTTTCGGCTTAAAGACTTCGTAAATTTTTGTTATGCCTTAGCATGTATTTTTTACCCCTTGGGTTTTTTGAGGGTTTGATATTGATTGAAACCCCTTTACCTTTTTGTGCCTTGGCACAAATTTGTATTTGAACAATTTGATACCTCTTAAGGTTTTTCGAGGGCTGATATTATCGTATTCTTTTGGTTATTTTGTCGAGCGTAGCCTTGTTTAACCGGTTATCAAAAACTCAAAGGCTTGTTTTTATTGGGGGGTTTGGACGTCCTCGAGCCGCGGTAATTTGGCCGTAACTTTTGGGTATGCCTCTTGGCTTATTTCTCGATAACACTTCTAACTTGTTCGAAGTGTTAGTCCCGGAGAATGATGGCCTTGGCCTATAAATCGAGGGATGTCTTTTTGAGGTCTTATGGTTTCGAGTTTAGATAATTTGAACATGTCTATTTTAGACGGTAGTCCCCGAGTAGGGGGTCGATCGTTTGAGGTGTAGTTGCACTTTGTCTCTTGAGCCATTTTTCATGGAAAATCATAAGTATGGATATTGTAAAGTAGAAGCTTGTAAAGTAGAAATTTTTTGTTGAAGCACCAGATATTTGATAAGGAAAAGTACTTCTTTGAATAGTTCATACATGCGTACATGTTTTTCCATTGGGCTCGACTATTCTATATGGACACGGTTCATTTCAACCGTTTGACCCATTACAAAGTTTTCCTATCGAAACCATTTTGACACGAAGTATTTTTCCTTGAAAATAAATCATCCGAGGGTGATGCCCTCCAGTATTCAAGGTTAAATGTAAGGAGACCTCAGATACTCCAAGTCAGCACGAATAACAGTTGCCTCGTTAAAAACCTTGCCGGAAAAACCCATTTGGGATAAAAAACAGTCGAAGAGAAAAAGAGTACAACGCGTGCTTTAGGGGCTTGATATCTTCCTGCTCGATTATATCTCCAATATTTTGCTCGAATACCTAAAAATAAGTTAGCGTAAAACGTAAATGAAAAAAGGAGAAGGTCATACCTTAACAGTAATATCTCTTGAGGAGTGAGATGTTCCAATTATCTAGTAATTGCATGCCGTTTATCGTGCCCAACATGTAAGATCCTTTTCCAACGATATCAAGGACTTTATAGGGTCCTTTCCAATTTGGTCCGAGTTTCCTTTCATTAGTATCTCGAGTGTTGGTGACTTTCCTTAGGACAAATCCCCGATTCTGAAGTGGCGAAGGTTGGTTCTTCGATTATAATATCTCTCGATGCATTGTTTTTGTGCAGCCATCCGAACGAGGGCGGCTTCTAGTTTCTCATCCAATAGTTCGAGGCTAGTATTCATAGCCTCGTGATTTGATTTTTCCATTGTATGCCGAAATCTGGCGATGGTGTAAGGCCCCGGAAAATTTTTCTGTGTAATTTAAGGTCTTGTGGTGTCGAGTTAGGCTAATGTGTTTAGAAGTAGTAAATTTACCTTCGCGGCGAGATTGCTCGCCGCGGGTCGGACTTTTTGAGTGAAAGAATGCACGAAGGAGCAAAGGAATATTTTTGGCTGAAGGATGTGATTCTGCGTTCTGGTTTGCGACCGCATAACTAATATGTGGGCCGCATACCTACCGCAAAGTGAAGCAGAAGATGAGCTAAGTTGAAGGCCATTATGCAACGCATTATGCGACCGCATATCAGGTCTGCGGTGCATTTTGCGATCGCATAATAGGTGTGCGGACCGCAGACCTGCCGCATACCCAACCCGAAACACCCTAGTTCTGAGCATCAATTGTGCGACCACTTTGTGGTCCGCATAATCATTGTGACCGCAGATCTGAGTCGGAGGGTCCATTTTTCTATTTTTATAACCCGGCCCTATTTTAATAAATAACGTTTTGGGCTTCATTTGGGGCGACATTTTGAGTATTTTAGAGAGAGGAACGAGCAATACAGAGAGAGAAAGAGGGAACCTAGCCTTTCAATCACCCAATCTTGCTCAAGTCTTCAAGAATCAAGGAAGATAGTCACTAGATTGTCCTCCATTCGGGTAAGTCCTACTTCCAGAACTTGCATGCAAAAGGGTTAAGAGTTCAAATATATTGTGCGGATTAGAAATAGGCCATGCATGTGGCACTAAGTTGTAGTATATGGGATTAATGAACTAATGTGAGTAGTTCTTGTTAAAATTGGTTTAGGGAAGAAGGAATTCCCATTGTAGGACCTTGTAGTCTATTTCACATGTTGGGTGTTTGATGAAATTCCTAAGAGAGTTACACCATGGGTAATATTTCTAGTTATTAATCGATTTTTGCTTTCTCCTATATATTATTATTGCTAGAGGTGTTGGTGCGTTGTAGTAACTTAAGGAAAGCTCAACCAGGTATGTGGGATAAACTTTATCTCTAGATATTGAATTCCATAATGTTTTCGTAGATTTAAGTGTGATTGGCCCTAAATCCCTAATCTCTACGTCAGGTTTATCCCTTATAGACTCATAAACCTTGATTATTCCGAATGAGCCTTATATCGAAATATAGACGTTTAATGTATGGTTTGATTATTAAAACGGTATGGCTCTGAGTCGTAATTTAAATGAAAACTAGCATACCAA
The DNA here is from genome assembly GCA_005239525.1 of Nicotiana knightiana. Lineage (NCBI taxonomy): Eukaryota > Viridiplantae > Streptophyta > Magnoliopsida > Solanales > Solanaceae > Nicotiana > Nicotiana knightiana. The sequence goes on along the minus strand of ML384759.1, from coordinate 17,536 downwards.
TTGGGTGAGGAAAACTCGATGTACTTAATACCCCTAATTGCCCGTATGTGTACTAAATGCCTTGATTGAGTGAGTTTAGTCGATGATAAACTATAAAGATACTTGAAAACGAATTAAATAAACTGGGGAAATAGAGTGTGGATAACATATATAGTCGCGCCTAGGGATGCCTATGAAATGAGAATATATATATGAAACAGATTACGAAACAAGCCTTGACTCAACTGTTTTAAGATGACATTTTAAACGTGCTTGTGTTGTAAAAACTTTATGTGTAATATGCATTCAAATGCTTCCCGTTATGCTATGTTGTTACTTGGTGATGTGTTGAAGTTATGGAATATGTGTTAAATTTCCAAGGTATGTGGCAGTCTCTATATGCCCATGATTCATGTTTTCCCTCATGTGTACTTGACAACTCGAATTGAAAGGCTTGTTGATGAAATTGATATTAATGTGAAATATGTGGAAAGAACTCGAATTATGAAATGCAGCCAAGTGCCAAGTGTGACATAACTATTGTGGCCACTTTTTCTTTGACGAATTTTTTTCTGGCCTCGGCAATAAGTCATTTTTTTTGTCTTACCGGAGGGATGCTGGGTTCCAAGCTCAGCATGTGTACGACCACTTCCGGTGAGATACCTATCATATCTGCATGCGACCACGCAAAGTGATCGACGTTAAATTTAAGAAATTCAATAAATTCAGACCTTAGTTCGGGGTGCATTCCTATCCCCAAGTGGAATTTCCTTTCTAGGAACTTCTCGAATAATGCGACTCGCTCAAGATCTTCCGCTATGGACTTTGTTGCGTCCGTATCTTCTGGTACCTGAAAATACCTTGGCACTTGATAAGATTTTGGCGCCTCTTCCCTCTGGTTGACCTTTCTTGGCTCGGGAGCAGGCGACGGTTCCTATGATTGCTATGCCGCATGCTCTTTCCCTTTGCTACTAGAGACTGAAATTGCATTCATCTCCCTTGTCATCGGTTGGTCACCTCTTATTTGTTTAAGTCCATCAGGAGTTGCGAATTTTAAAAACTGGTGATATATTGATGGCACAGCTTTCATCTCGTGCAACTATGGTCTTCATAGGATTATGTTGTATCCCATACCACTTTCCACTACCTCGAAAAGGGTCATATTTATCATCCCTTTGGCATTCGTGGGTAGCAGGATCTCTCCTCGAGTTGTCACGCTTGCTAAGTTGAACCCGGCGAGGAGTTTTGTGGCCGAAATGGTGCTTCTAGTAAGTTTTTCTTGCTCCAATACCCTTCATTGTATGATATTGGATGAACTCCCTGGATCCGCCAGAATAATTTTAATTGTAAAATCTAATACATTTAGAGATATTGCTCATGCATCATTTTGCGATAACAACAATCCATCTGCTTTCTCCTCCGTGAAAGTGCGTCTTCAGTGACTTCGCGGAGTCTCTTGGTGCAGGTTACTGGTTCCTTCGTCTTTTCCGCCGCTAAGAAAGTAACCATGTCAATCTCGTTTCCCCAAAAGTCATGTTGATCGTCAGGCACAGGGGGATCTTCTCCTTTTTGAGGGCTTCGTGTTATCACGATTGCGACCGTAATTGTTTTTAGCCCATTCACTTAAGAATTCCCTGATATGGCCATTTTTCATCAGTGTCGCCGCCTCATCGTGCAAATGCCGGCAATCCCCAGTCGGTGACCATTCGTCCCATAGTATTCGCACCATAAATTAGGATCCCTTTGACTCGGATCGGATCTCATGGGCTTTAGGAACCATGCTTTTTAAATGTTCCTCATAGCCGACACAAACTCTACTGCACTGAGTTGAAGTTATACTCTGAAAGCCTGGGGTAGGAAGAATCTCGAGAACATGACGTTTCTTTTTCTTGTAACGACATGTTGTTCCGGCCGTGATCAGTTCTTCTATCATTGACGAACTTGTCCGCCGATCAGAAACCTTTGTCGCGTCCTTCGGCCCGTTCATAGGGAAAAAATCGGCTCCTCGAAAACCATTGATCTGTGTCAAAATAATCTTAGGATTGAGGAGCCGATTATTTGTGTCAAAATAGTCTCTCCATTCGGGTAAAATCGAATACCACGTCAAGGCTCCATTCGTGAGAGTCTCTACGAATTTCTTCCGCAAAACTGATTCAATCTCGTGGGGAGCTAAATCATTCCCTTTCACCGTCGTTGTAAAGGTGGTGATATTCTCCTAAGGATCTGAGGTCCCATCATGTTTTGGTACGTCTGGCATTTTAAACCGCTTCGAGATCAATTCTTGTACCTCGCCTGGTTTATACGACAACTGAGTTTACTTCTTCGAGTCTGGCCCTTTCAGCACTGGTGATGCACTCAGGTTTTGGTCCATGCGGGCATTCACTTCCCTCATAAATATAATATTTCATTTTTTAAGGGATCACTCTCATTATTGTGACCAAAATTGTTTTCCCCAGCCCCATCGAAGTCGGCTTCGCCTATCGGGGTGTTGTTGTCGACCCTTTGTGTTGTTTGATTTGCTGAAGCACCGGGAGGAATTGGACCTCGTACATTCACGTTATTGGAAGCAGCCGATAAAGCCTGCTTCATTTTCATCATAACCTTATCTTGCCATGTGAGATGACCTAAACTAGCCTCCTATTGCTCGTGCAACACCCTTACTACTTCAACGACGTGCTCTTCTTCAGCATCATCAAGAGTTGCCTCTCGAACATGTCGCGGGTACCGCTTGTCGTGGACTAGAGTGGCCTCTTTCCCCTCACTGCGGGTATCAATTATTGAATCCCCGTGTCTAGGCTGATTTCCTTGGGCCTCAAGGTTGTGTGTGTTTCTAACACCATTATCTGGCATTTTCTATGATTTTTTCTAAGAACAAATAATCAAACATGTTAGTAAAAGTGGCAAGGACCAACTTAGTTACACAACTGTCTAAGCCCAACGGTGGGCGCCAAAATGTTTACCCTTCAAACGGTATAGTTGAATTTATACGTGATTTATAGACAATTGAATTAATTTGATCATGGAATATTAGATGAATTATATGAAAATATAGTACTCAAACTTAAGATGAAGATAAAATAGCAAAAATAGCAATTCCGGGAGCAAGGCTTCCGGGCACAACATCAATGATCTCAATAAACAAGAAGATAAAATTATATTGAGCTTCGAATAGAGTGTAGCGTATGTTTTCTAGAAAATTCCTCTGCCCTCATTATGATAATAGAGCTTACTATTTATAGTTGTACATAGGGAACAAGGTCCTAGGATCAAGTCTCTTCATAATGTCAATTATGAGGTCCATTGAAGAATGTATAACGGCAGGCAATGAATGACATATTTCTTGTAACGGACCATATACTTAATGCTATAGAATATTTCTCATTTAATGCTACCGGGTGGTAGTCATTTATTTCATGTCTGTGAGTATTATTTTCTCTAATAACAGATGGGATCATCGCCTTCAGATTAAACTATCTTCTGTCTTCGGCTACACGTCTCCCTTCCTTATGCGATCATTTAATGTAAACATATTTACCCTATACAATATCCAAAGGCATATAATGCTTGACAATCACCTTTTGGCTCGTTATATTAGCAGTTTAAGGTATTTTGGTTGGAGTTACTATTTTAAAACCAATTGCATTAAGTCATAATCCTTGCCAAACCTTTACAGTTATCTAGGGGTGGCAAACGGACAGGTCGGGCCGAATATGAGATGGCTCAAAAACAAGTAATGCAAAAATAAATAAATTATCTGACCTGATCTATATTTAATACAAATAAAAAATGAATTAACCGACGGATAATATGGATATCCATATTATCTGTAGCTTTTTGAATATGATCACTTTGGGAAGAATTCCTAGTCTCCCAAACTTGAGGAACTCCCCATTTGAGGTTTTACAAATGTAAAAGTTAAACACATTAGCTATCCATTGGTTGTCTATTTTCTAAGTGGATAATATGGCTCTTATCTATATTTGACCCGTTTTTAAAAAGTTCATTATCCAATCCATTTTTAAATGGATAATGTGAGTGGATAACTGTTTTCTTTTAACCATTTTGTCACCCTTGTAACTGTCCATCTAGTCTAGGGAATAGATGTCTTAGAATATAACTTGACGGATCATATACTAGGATATATATGTATACGGTCGAAATCGGGCGTACCCGATTTCATAGGCATGAGAGCTGCCTCGAAGGTAAGCTCGTAATGGGTTAAGCTCGAGTTCGAAGATGGGATATTTGGCATGGAAATCAAGGTGTTCGTTGGAGATGGAAATCGAGCATGACTAGCTTCGAGTGAAGGTGTGACAACGGAATAGCGAGATTTTAGCAACCAACCGAAGATCTCGGTGGAAATCCCGGAACAGATCGAATCAAGTGGTTATTGACGTCAATCGTTGGATGTATTTCCGTTATTAGAATTGTACCTTATTTAGGATTCCTCTGTTATATAAAGAGGGATTCCATTCATTTGTAAAGATATCATCATTATTCACTGATAAAGAATATATACGCTGCTCTCTATTTCACTTATTATCCATTATTGTTCATTATTATTCATTATTGTCCTTGTTATCCAACCTCGAGACCATCTCGAGTCGAGGTCGAAAGCATTGCTCGAGCACTAGTTTGATTCACTCTATTGTTCAATTTATTCATTTAGTTCACTGTTTATCAATTGGTATTGAATGAGATCACGTATCCTTAAAACCACAATATAAATTTAATTGTTACTTGAATTTTAGGATAAACAATATATTGATAAAGTTAGTTTTTACGAGAGCCAAATGACTGAGAAATGGCTAATTTTGCATATGGGAGGCGATAGAATCGTTGAATAAAAGGATGGAGTTGGCCTAGAAATTGGACTAAACATATCCTAGTCTATGCTTGGAGTAAACAATGAGATTAGGAACTAAATGGGGGAAAGTGGGTGAGAATATAATCCTTCACATCACACGTGGTGCTGACCTGCATATGTATTAGCTGCGTCTCCGTCTCCGTCTCCATCTCCGTTAGATACCCATGCTATAATAGATGCTCCTCGGTCGCATTTTGTGCTTACTGTTTTTTATTCGGACACAAAATTTAAGGAATTAAAAAAGATTTGTGACATAAAAGTCAAATGGATGCGAGGTATCAAAAGATTTTATCCTTTGAATGTGTAAGGATGAGAGTTTTTTTATTTTTTTTATATTTTAAGCGAGTGAGGTGAGGATCTCAAAAAACTATATCATTAAAGATAAAAAGAAATGTTAAGATTAAATAGTTTTAATAATAGAAAAGTCAAAGATGTCATGTATTTTCTTTTACAAACTAAAACTGTGTTGCATAAAATGAAAATAGAGAGGTAATACAAATAAATTTTAACTTAATTGTTATTTAGTACATACTTTTTTTTAGTCTTAAATTATAAATTATTTATTTGATTCGAACTCAAATAGTATTTTCTTTTTTGTTTGTGACAAAACTGATGCCATTGATGTAAAAGGATATCCTAAGTAATGAGCTCAACTACCATTGGGCCCTCCCTTCCCCACTCCTCTAGAATTGAGCCCACTACACATCACTGGTACGTGGCTGCCACATTGGCTCCTATTGTACCGACATACGAATATTTATTTTCACTTTATACCATACAGTAACATACGATATTTCCTTACGTTCAAACGGGCTCATACTACATATGGGCCATAAGCCCCATAGATCTTTCAATATTTTAATTTATAAATTAATAAAATAACATAATAACCATAAAAATATAGCGTACATTAAAAGTTTAAAACAATTAAAAAGAATTTTAAAAACTCATAAGAAATAAATAGCTAGGATTTTTTTTTATAAATATAAATAATGCAATAGTTTAAAAGTTACGGTGAGATAAAAATCAACTCTAAAGTCTTATCTTTCAAATGATTAATAATCATATTAAAAAATATTATCGAAATGCATTTTATCTTTTTAAAAGTTATAATAACATTTACCAGAATTGTAATTTAAAATATTTTATCTCTTGATCAAGGTAGGGAATCTCCCTGAATGAAAGGGCACACGGGACTCGTACACTATGGGTTTAACGGTAGTGGAGTCTGCATATACAGAGCATGCTCAGTTGGCATCATGCCCCCTCGTCAAATCGAGTTGCTCATTCTCACTCTCGTCTGTGAAGTGTGCTTCCTCATTGTCGCTCTCATCAGGTAATGGTGTATCATCTCTAGACGTGTCAATGTTGTTGCCATAATCACTGTCATCTTCTTCACTATGTGCATCTGTCATATCTTGATTCAATATATCATTATCGCGCAATTGAGTTAGGACATGATCATCTTGTTGCTCGTTGTCACTTCCAATAAAAGAATGAGTTTCTCATCGTCATCATGACATAATATGTTAACTTTATCTCTTAACTTACAATTCATTATCTGTAAATAGCCCATGATGCACATTATCGAGTTGTTGATGACTCGCGGATGGACCAACATGATCCAAGCATCCAAAATTAAGTATATTCCAACTGTTGGTTGGTTCATAGCTTGTAAAATTCATATCTGGCCGGTAACCCCTTTGAAATATATAAATGTTAGTATGAATATGATACATAAAAGAAAAATTATACTACAACAAGAAAATTTAAATTTACCACTCGGCGTGTGAATTATGTAAACTTAGTGACCCTCCATGCTGCTACATTAGGGAGAAATTATGTCCTCGCTCCTTATTCGCCCGTGGACATAAGTTTAGATCTGGCCAGACTCTTCCATACGAAACCTGTTCGGATAAAACTACTCCAAAAACACCACTAGATGATTGAGTGTTATCCATATTTTGTGAAACATCAATATTGCTGACATCTTCAGACTTGACGTACATTTCCAGCATTTTTAACACAAGAATATCTTGGTGTTCATCCGGAGTCCTCACAAAATCTTGTAGAGTTTCATCGTCTTCGATGTTAAACTCGGTGTAACAAGCAACCCCTTGCAGAGTAAACGAATAAGGATATTTTCCGGTTACCATAATATTAACCGAACATTTACTCATACTCATTCTTTACAAATCAAAGATATGAATCTATCGTACTCAAATGTACGTGGCAACTTAACAATACTCTGTGGAAAACAACTATAGTGTACCAAGTTATTCTCCACTATAACCTCGCCACCCCAATATAATGCAACCCTAATTTTTTGCTCTTAAGACATTCTAGCAAAATTCAACAAATATTGATGAATATAAAGTGATATAAAGGATGCTGAAGCATGATTTTTTCAGAATGAATTTTTGAAGAACGAATATTGTACCTTAAGTAAAAAAAATATCCAATGCGATAGGATGACAATTGGTGAGTATAGCGTATTTATGATATGCGTTGTACATATAACACATATAATACATGCGTTATACTCATCGATTATTATGGGTCAACAAATACTAAGCATAACACATGTATTTCATGTACTATATCTTAACGCGGTAACTGACCGTTAAGGTATAGCACATGAAAAACATGCGCTATATATATAAATGTCTATCAATCTTTTTTTTTGCATCTATTTTTGTTTCTTGAGTCCAATTTTGCATCATTTTGGTTCCGGACTTCCAGCATTGCTAATACACCATTCAACATTATTCTTATATACTCTACCAAACGGTCCTTATAGTTTTGACTATGACCTATCAACTACATGCCAGCAAGTATAAGTTTGCATCAATTAATTATGTGAAGAACTATTGTTGACAAAAATTGATCGGTTAACTATCGTAAACATAAAAAAAAGTTCAATTTATTACGGTTATTATATTCAGAAATCTACTTAGTTTCATTTTGATTTTGAAAAGAAACTTTTAAAAATTGGATGACCAAAAACTGATTCGTTGTTTCTAGTCTTTATCAACGTTTGTTGGTTTATGTGGTCTTATTATGAAAAGCAAACAAATAATCTTAAGCAATATAGATTCGATTCTGTGGGGCCACGGTGTTTGAATATCCAACCAAGACATATTTGTACTATAGCAGTATACAACGTGAGCAGACTGTAGAGATTGGGATATATTTTCTCAAGATTCAGCCCTCAGTCTTACTAACAAGCGTCCCCTCGTGACTCCAGGAAGAAAAGTGGTGCGGCCCACTGCCGCGTAATCTATAACGATTAACGCAATCTACATCATTCTCCTCCTTCCTAGTTTCTACGTTTTTTTTTAGGTCATGAAGATTATATAATATTACTTAGGAAAAGTTATAGGGGTGCCCTAGGCACGTTGGTTGCTGAGTACTAGTCTGGACTTACAACTAACCTACTGCTAGTATGAGTATTAAGATCTATTGTAGGGTCATTACAAAAAGTGGTAACAAACGTAGTAGCTAAATTACAAGCAGAATTGCATGCATTAGGACAAAATTCGACTAGGGGTACAAGCTCCCGTCTGGCCATAGTTTTGGCTTTATTTTCAAAACAATTTGGAAAACAATATTTGTTTATGAAATATAATTATGTTTTGGAAGAAAATATTTCAAAAATTTTCAAGTTCCGAAAACTAGTTTAGGGTAGTTTTTGGGCGAAATTTTTTTGCACTCACAAAATTTCAACTTTTCTTTTAAATAAAATGCACGTTCAAATACAATTTCAACTTTCGAAAATTATTTTCAACACAACTTCAAATATTTTATTTTTAAGTTTTAATCAAATCCATGTCTAAACACTAGCTAAAATTTTGGTTCTATCAGACACCATTATCTTTAAGTTAAAGTAGCAATTAATACAGAAAGCTACTGAACTTACATGACAAGATATTTTATACATGCGTTTACTACATTTGTATTGATTAGGCATATCTTTTGAAAAGTATCTTCTTTTCGATTTATATGACATAATTTGAGTTGATATGAAATTTTAAAAAAACAATTTTTTTTAAAACTTGAGATCTTATATTCATGACTTATGTGACTATATAAGACTTTTGAAATTTGTAATTTTAAATAGTATTTCATGACATTAATATCGATATAAATATTTCCTATTAAAAGCAAAATGAGTAGTTGCTACAGTGTCTAACAGCTCTCTGCCACCACTGGCGATAAGCCAAGCTCCAGCACCGGCGATATCCATTCCCGTCAGGTAAGTTCTCGCTCTCTCCCCCCTTCCTTTCTATCTCTCATCCTCTTCTCTCCTTCCTCTACTATCTCCACCATATCCCTTTCTGCACTCGTTTTTCCTCCTTCGCCAGTGGCTTGTACAGAGTTGCTGACTGTCGTCCCCCCTCTTTTCCCTCTCTCTCCCCCCTCCCTCTCTTTTGTGTGTGAGTACAGTGAAGACAGATCTAGGGTTCCCGGTGAGACCCAACCACGCGCCAGCGACTGTGTTACTGTACATACTCGCAACAGTCGTCTCTTCAGAAGTTCCCTATCCCACAACTTTTCAGCCGACTCCGACGAGCAACAGTCACTACGGCCAACTGTCCAGTGACCTTTTTCGGCGATTATCGTGAAGAAGTGGCAGCAAAGGCGGCGATAAGTGGGATATCCATGTTTTACTGTCAGGAGTTGGTATCTCCTGCCTCACTCACTCTCTTCGTTGTTTTAGTTAAATTGGTGCCATTTCAATCGCATTAGTATAATCATAATATATGTGTGCCTATAGCTACATATCATTTTCTTATAGATTGGCCTTTGGACTATTTTTGGGTTAGCGATTTTCCCTAGTATAACGTAGGTATAGTGACTGAGGTCTGGGATGGTAGAGTAAGGTCATGTCCTCAAGTGGGGCAGGGGGAGGGGTAGGGGGAGGGAGTGGGACGGGAGGCAAAGGGAGTAAGGAGAACAAGCGAGCATCTAGGTTGAGAATCGGGTCATGGAACATAGGAACGCTGACGGGTACGTCTACAAAGTTGGCAAAGAATCTTCAAAGGAGGAAGGTTAATATAGCTTGTGTCCAGGAGACTAGGTGGGTAGGATCGAGGGCGACAGATGCGGACGGGTATAAGTTGTGTTACTCTGGAGTCACGAAGGGTAAGAATGGAGTGGGTATTTTGGTGGACAAGGAGCTTCGAGAGTCGGTGGCAGAGGTCAGACGGATGAGTGATAGATTAATGACTATTAAGCTAGTGGTTAGGGAGTGCATTCTAAATGTAATTAGTGCTTACGAGTCGTATGCAAGCTTGGATGAGGAGGTTAAAAGGCGCTTTTGGGAAGGGTTGGATGAGATTGTGCGTTGTATCCCGCTTGCTGAGACGTTATTTATAGGAGGAGATTTCAATGGTCATATTAGGTTGACTTCTGATGGCTATGGTGAGGTGCATGACGACTTTGGCTTTGGGGTTAGGAATGGAGGAGGCACTTCATTGTTGGATTTTGCGGAGGTATTTGAGCTAGTGATTGCAAACTCTAGTTTTCCAAAGAGGGAGGAACATTTAGCTACTTTCCAAAGCATGGTGGTGAGGACCCAGGTTGATTACATCCTCCTTAGGAGGTGTAATAGAAGATTGTGTAAGGACTGCAAGGTTATTCTGGGGGAGATCCTCGCGACGCAGCATAGGCTCTTGGTGATGGACATCGGTATCATGATAAAGAGAAAGAAGAGGTCGGCACGAGGACGACCAAGGATCAGGTGGGGATCCTTGACTAAAGATAAAGCCCAGGAATTGAAGAGGAGGTTATCGACATTAGGGACCTAGAGGAGTAGTGGGGACGCGAGTGCTATGTGGGTGATGACGGTGAACTGTATTAGGGAGGCGGCAAAAGAGGTGTTAGGGGTATCAAAAGGATACACTGATAGGCACAAAGGAAACTGCTGGTGGAATGAAGTGGTCCAAGGCAAAGTGTAAGAGAAGAAGGCAACGTACCTGAGGTTAGTAGGGAGCACTATCGGGGAGGAGAGGAGAATGAACATAGAGAGGTATAAGGTATATAGGAGGGAGGTGAAGTTGGCGGTCACGGAGGCTAAGACTTCTGCATTTGCTCGCCTGTACGAGGAACTGGGGGACAAATTCGGGGATAACAAGCTCTTACGATTGGCCAAAGTAAGAGAGAGGAGGGCTCGGAATCTTGACCAAGTGAGGTGCATTAGAGATGAGGACGATAGAGTATTAATGGGAGAGGCACAAATTAAGAAGAGATGACAGACTTACTTTCATAGACTTCTGAATGAAGATGGAGACAGGGATATAGTGCTAGGTGATTTGGGGCATTCTGAGAGTCACCGAGACTTTTGTCCTGTGGGTAGAGCAACCAGACCAGATGAAATTCCGGTTGAATTTTGGAGGAATGTGGGTAGAGCAGGTTTGGAGTGGCTGACTAGGATGTTCAATATTATTTTCAGGACAAAGAGGATGCCAGATGAGCGGAGGTGGAGCAAGATGGTACCGTTGTACAAGAACAAAGGCGATATAAAAAATTGTAACAACTATAGGGGTATCAAGTTAATAAGTCGTACCATAAAAGTTTGGGAGAGGGTGGTGGAAAAGAGGGTGAGGAGAACTGTGTCTATATCTGATTAACTAGTTCGGGTTCATGCCGGGTCGTTCAACTACGAAGGCTATCAACATTATTAGGAGGTTGGTGGAACATTACAGGGATAGGAATAAGGATCCGCATATGGTGTCTATTGACTTGGAGAAAGCGTATGACAAGGTACCTAGCAGAGGTTCTTTGGAGATTCCTGGAGGCGAAAGGCGTGCCAGTTTCTTACATTAGGGAGATTAAAGGCATGTATGAGGGAGCTAAGACCCAGGTTACGACGGAGGGAGGCGACTCGGAGCATTTTCGATTGTTATGGGGTTGCACCAACGATCTGCGCTTAGCTCATTTTTATTTTCCCCGGTGATGGACGCACCGACGCACCATATTCAAGGGGAGGTTCCATGGTGTATGTTTTTAGCTGACTCATAGTTCTAATTGATGAGACGCGAGGCGACGTTAATGAGAGGCTGGAGGTTTGGAGACAGGCCCTTGGGTCTAAGGGTTTCAAGTTTAGCAGAACTAAGACAGAATACCTAGAGTGCAAGTTCAGCACCGAGTCGAGGGAAGTGGGCATGGACGTGCGCTTGAATCACAGGTCATCCCCAGGAGAAGCAGTTTCAAGTACCTTGGGTTGGCTATACAGGGGAATTGGGAGATCGACGAAGATGTCGCGCACCGTATAGAGGTGGGGTGGATGAAGTGGAGGTTAGCATCTGGAGTCCTATGTGACAAGAAGGTGTCACTGAGGCTCAAAGGTAAGTTCTATAGAGCGGTGGTTAGACCAGTCATGTTGCATGGGGCAGAGTGTTGGCCGGTTAAGAACTCGTATATCCAGAAGATGAAAGTAGCAAAAATGAGGATGTTGAGGTGGATGTGCGGGCTTAGGAATGAAGATATTCGTGAGAAGGTGGGTGTGGCCCCGATGGAGGATAAAATGCTGGAAGCTAGGCTCAGATGGTTCGGGAACATGCGGAGGAGAAATCCAAACGCCCCAGTAAGGAGATGTGAGCGATTGGATTTAACAAGTATAAGAAGAGGTAGAAGGCGGTCCCAAGAAGTATTGGGGAGAGGTGATCAGGAATGACATGGCGAGGCTCCAGATTTTCGAGGACATGACCCTTGATAGGAAAGTGCGGAGATCTAACATTAGGGTTGTACGATAGGGGGTAAGGGGCTCTTTGCTATTCCGTCCGGGTGAGAGGCTAGTCTGATAAGAGTGCTAGTAGTTATTGTTGTATCCACACTTCTCTTTCACTTTTCATAGTACCGAGCCTTTCTTACGTATTATTATTATTGTTTTTCATTTATCTTCTGGTACTTTTGATTCTGTTATTATTTCTATGCTTTCTGATGTTGGGACTGATATATTGTCTTCTTTCGTCTGCTTGAGCATATAGTCTATCAGAAACATCATCTCTACCCCTTGGGGTAGGGGTAAGGTCTGCGTACACTTTACCCTCCCAAGACCCACTTGTTAGATTTACTGGGTGGTTGTTGTATGTTTATACATAAATATCTTAGTATTCTTGTTAAACGGATTAATAAGAAAATAATATAATCTATATTATTGGGAAGCTCTTAACTAGAAAGTTGAATTACCATAATACCCTTTTAAATAAATATAAATACCTTAAGTATTAGTTAAAAATAAATATATATCAAGAAAAGAATTTGATTTAAAGTGTCCTTTCTGAAAAGTTGTGTCCTTTAAATAAGTAACTAAATATCTCCACTGAATTTAGTGAAATAATCATATCTATTAAAATGCCAATGATGCATAAAGCCTTTAATCCTATTTTAAATGCCAATATATATAAACCTATAACCGTATTGGAACATAAATTCATCTTAAAAAATTAGGCTTGTGTCCCTTCTACATTACAATCATTGAACCCTTTTAACCTTCATAAATAACATCTAAGTTTCTTTCTCATTTTCTTGGTTTTATTAAAAAAATTGAAAAAAAAAATGTTGAAAAGACAGGAAAAAAAACGAAGAAAAAAGGTGTTATAATTTCATGAATCGGCACAATACGGGCTTCTCAGATGGTCGGTCAGTCAATTTTTTGGGTTGTGTTTGTTTGCTTTCAGTATGAATACCAACTTTGCATGGATTCTTGAAAGAAGTTATCCATGTAGACCATGGAAATAAATTCAAAAAAAACAAAAAATAGAGAAATCCTTTTAGAAAAATTGATGTTCTTTAAAAACAAAGATTATACTTGGACATCATCACCCGTGAATTACTGTCTTTGTACTCTTTTTATTTTTAGGACCAGTCAAATATTTTATCTTTTTATTTCTTTATATTGAAATAAATTGTGCATTAATTTGATTTTCTATATATATATATATATATATATATATATATATATATATATTGTGACGACCCAAAGGGGTCATCACCTATGTTATTACCCATTCCGTACTTTCGAGGCCTTGATAACCTCATTTGTATTTGTCTCGATTTGCGTGCGCAGTACGGGCACGTAACCGGACAGCTTAAATATGAAAATTTGTGAAAAATGCTAAGATTTGATATTAAAATGAATAAATTTGACTTCGGTCAACATTTTGGATAAACGGACCCGGACCCGTGATTTGATGGTCCCGGAGGGTCCGTAGGAAAATATGGGACTTGGGCGTATGCCCAGAATCAAATTCCGAGGTCCCAAGCCCGAGAAATGAATTTTTGAGTAAAATTATTTTCTGAAAATATTTAAGGAAATTGAAAAATGAAATCTGATTAGAAAGTAATGGTATCGGGCCCGTATTTTTGATTCCGGCGGCCGGTACATGTCTTATATATGGTTTAAGTACTTTCTGTGAAGTTTGGTTGAAATCGGATTTCGTTTGATGTGTTTCAGACTTAAAAATGGAAAAAACTTGATGTTTTATGAAATTTGATAGGATTCATGGATTTTGAGGCATAATTCGATGGGTATGATGTTGTTTTGGCGATTTGATCGCACGGACATGTTCGTAGGAGGTTGTGTGAGTAATCTGTGAAATTTGGTACCGTCCCGAGATGTATAGGTCAGTTCGGCACGTTGTTAGCGAAGTTAGAAAACTTAAAATTCCTAAGTTTGGTCTTGAGGTTTGGGGGTGTGATTTCGAGTTTTAGCGTCGTTTTGAGTGTTCCGAAGGCTCGAGCGAGTCCGTATTATGATTTGGGACTCGTTGGTATATTTGGATTAGGGCTCGGGTGGACACAAGTGCCTTCTGGGCACCTAACGGGGCTAAAAACCAGTAAATTCAATTGCCGGTGCAACTGCTCTGGTGTGACCGCAGGTGCAGTTGCCCAGCATCGCAGGTGCGAGACCGCAAGAGCGGTCCCAGGCATCGCAGGTGCGACCACCAGTGGCCTGGCCAGCCTTCGCAGGTGCGGAGCATTCCTCGCAGGCTCGAGACCGCAGGTGCGGTCTCCCCTTCGCAGGTGCGATCCCAGACCCCCCAGCCCAATTCCGTAGGCGCGAGGTTCTCCTCGCAAGCGTGAGACCGCAGGTGCGGTCCCAGCCATCGCAGGTGCGATCACTGTTCAGGTAGTGAGTTTAAGTACGGGTTTTAAACCCATTTCTCTCATTTTCATCTTCTTCCTTAGGCGAATTCCACCATTTTTAAGAGCTTTCGACCAGGTCTTGTGAGGTAAGTAAATTCCACCCATAAATTTGTTTCATGCATGTATCTTCGCCTAATTAACTACACAAATTAGTGCAAAAATTCAAGAAAATGGTAGTAACCTAGAACTTGTGATCACCTTAGAATTTTCTGTGAATTGGCCATGAAATCAAGTAAAAATCGTATACTTATGATCCTTAGGCTTTGGGTGAGTGTTTCCTTCGAGAATTTCAAGGATCCGAGTGAGCGAGCCCAGGGTCGAATTTTGATAAACTTGAAAGAATGCTAGGAAATGGATAATTAGGCCATGTAATTGAATCTTTGAATCCTTATTGATATACTTGAGTTGATTATGCCTAGATAATACCATTTCGAAGTTGAATTCTAAAGGAAAGGCGGCGTTAGAGGGTTGATTGCTATACTTTAGACCCGAGGTAAGTGTTTGGTATAACCTTAGCTTGAGGAAATAGGAGTTGAGTATAAATTGCTACTTACTAATTGTCAAATACGATGTATAGGCATGGTAACGAGTATCTATACATTGGTGTCTAGCATGACCGTGAGTCCTTATATCGTGAATATTCTGATTTTTTGGTAATTTCCATGCTTAATTGATGATTCCTATATGTTGTGAAGAATATGAGATATTACATCTTTGGAGCATTGGCTCAAATTGTGAAACGAATAGTGAAGAAATATGAGATATTGCATCTTTGGAGCATTGTCTCAAATTGTGAAATGAAAAATGAAGAAATATGAGACATTGCGTCTTTGGAGCATTGGCTCAAATTATGAAATGAATAATGAAGAAATATGAGATATTGCATTCTTTGGAGCATTTCCTCAAATTGTGAAATGAATAATGAAGAAAATATGAGATATTACATCCTATGGAACATTGGCTCAAGTGATAGAATAAATCATGGAAATGAAAGTGAAAGAAAGAGAAAGAGTTATTGAAATATACCCTTGCCGGAATTTAATTGTGCAGTTGATGTTCCCTTGCCGGAATTTAATTGTTTAATTGATGTTACCCTTATCGAAATTTAATTGTTTAATTATTGTTCCCTTGCCGGGATTTCCTATATCTTTTATGTTTACTTCCTTGCCTTGTTTGTGATTGTTGTTTGGGTGAGGAAGAGTGTTAAAGCACGAAGGGTGATGCCGTGCACTTGTTTTGTTGAGTATGAGAGTAAAACACGAAGGGTGATGCCGTGCACTTGTCTTGGTGAGAATGAGAGTAAAGCATGAAGGGTGATGCCGTGCAAGTTTGTGATTTCTTGTCCTTGTTGATATGCTGGCTTTGTTGTTCTTTTTCCTTATTGAGATTTCTTATATGAAACTGTTATCTCCCCACAGCATGTTCCCCTTCCCTTGTTAATTGTTTTCTCCCTATATTTCTTATCCGTAGTATATATGTATATATTTATTTAAACTGCACAGGTTTATGTGGTAGTCTCGTTCTAGCCTCGTCACTACTTCGCCGAGGTTAGGCTAGGTACTTACTCAGTACATGGGGTCGGTTGTACTGATGCTACACCTGCACTTCTTTATGTTGTGCAGACTACGCAGCCGGACCCGGAGGACACCATTAGTGGGAGTGTCTTCCAGCTCATTGTAGAGGCTTCGAGGTATACCCGCTGGCATTCATGGGCCTTGGCATCTCTTCCATCCCGTTGTCTTCGATTCTGTCTTGTTTTTCCTTTAGTTTCAGAGGCAGACATGTATTTCCTTTCAAACTTGTATTTAGCACTCTTAGACAGTTTGTGAGTTAGTGACACCAGGTTTTGGGAAATTTCGCGTCGATGTATTGTGGTTGTCTTTACTTAGCTAAAAACTGTATTTATTTCCGCTGTTAATTTGTGAACTGATTTAGTTTATTCTGTTAGAATGAGGTTATGATGCTAGTTTATCTATACACGTTGGCTTGTCTAGCGGGTTCAACGTTAGACGCCATCACGGCCTGATGGTGGGATTTCGGGGCGTGAGATATATAATTTAGCATTTTTTCGATTAATATTTTCATAACTTTGTATATCAACTATGGCTATTAATAGTTCCCTAATATGATGTAAAATATATTTTAATTTAGACAAAAGTTAATCAAGGTAAAAATATTAATAATTTAATATTTATGCCCTTTTGAATGTCATCAATTTAATCGTATAAATTGTTCATATCATTCTACATGTATAGAACAAGAAAATTGACCTTGCGAAATGATTTAATTTGCAAGAAAGAATCTTGAAATAAATTTGTCAATATCAAATACGTGCCAAGTAGAAAAATTGCATTTGACATGTAGACAAAAAAAAAAAGAGATAGATAAATCTTTTTAGAAAAATTGATGTTCTTTAAAAACAAAGACTATACTTGGACATCATCACCAGTGAATTACTTTATTTATATTCTTTTTATTTTAGGACCTGTCAAATATTTTATATCTTTTTATTTCTTTATAGTGAAATAAATTATGCAT
>ML384754.1:115634-210451 GCA_005239525.1 Nicotiana knightiana | reverse complement strand
ATATAAGTTTGAGGTTGAGCGCTAAAGTATATGTATTAAAGTGCTTAGGGAGGTGTAGTAACTATTATATCTAAATGTATCCTGCCCGTCCCGCAACCTACATTACAACCAAATAAAGTCCTACTTGATTCTAGACTGAATGAGCTCGATTAGTAGAGTAGTACACTACGGGCAAGCCTATGGTGCATCTTTTGTGACATATGAATATTATTTCTTAGCGTGAGTGAATTCTTTCTATCTTGAGTTCCTAAGTGTTCTTTAATTTCATTGTGTGTGGAACTAGCTCTTTGATTTGGTGAGGGCACATGATTCATGAAGGAAAGTTAATGTTGTTGACCTCTATGTAGAGTAGTGAGTGGATTGTGAATAAAGCATGGTATATGTGAGTCAATTATTGAGGTGAGGATGTCACACCTCTGTGCTTAAACTGTTTTAAAAATTCTTGGTATAACGCGTTAAGGGATTTGCTTAATAATTTGTGGTCATGAGTGTAGTTTAATTGCTCGAGGACGAGCAAATATTTAAGTGTGGGGTGCTGATGTGTGGCTAGAATTCATGGTTTAATGCATTATGTGCCTTATATTTTATGTGCGTTAATAATAAAAATACACTTCGTATGTGCATAATGGAGTCTATTTCATGTGTAGGTTAATTGGAGATGAAAGCCGAGCTAAATGGATGCATAAACGTCAAAAATACGCTCAAGAATCAAAAAGGAGTGAACCCGACTATAGCTGGGCGTTTGAGCTGTAAAGCCTGGCCATACAAGGCTTTAGTCGGGCGTTTAGGCTGTAAAGCCTGGTAGGACCAGGAATTTGGGCCATAAAGCCAGGCCTGGCCAGGCGTTAGCCAGGCGTTTGGCCTGTAACACCTGGTCCCTGGTCCAGCCCAGTCCAAATTTTGAAGATTTTAAGTGTTTCCCGATTTGACTAGAAGTATCCTACACGTTTAGGGTTTGTCCAAAACATATAAATAGACCCAAAAAAGACAACTTTAATGGGGGATTCCATTAGTGACAAGAGAAGTCTGTGGAATACTACTCAGCAAAGCAAAACATTGATTTTTACATCCTTTATTCATTACTTTGTAGTTTAATTATGAAAGTTATTTTGCAGTTGATTATTATGAGCATGATTAGCTAATTTCTTGAATCTAGGGTTTTGGTGGAACCCGTTGAGGGATGAACTTATCGTGATATTAATATAGCTTTGATTGGTTGATTAAACTCTATTTGTTCAACTACGTTCTTGTTGTATTTGATTGAAGGGCCCTCAATTAGTTTTTCCTATTTATTATGTATCTACTTGAGAGAGAGTGCATATTTAGGTAGTTGTTTGAAAAACATCACTCCCGGAGTATAGATGAAAGTCATAACCGAGGGTTTAGAGGTTGGATTAGAGATAACGATACCTCGGGTGCAATCTAAAGTGAACTGTAATGCAATCTAGCTAGCGTAACTTGAGAGAGTGCGTCTAGTAAATTATCATAATTACTTGAGAGAGATTTATGGTAGATAGAGTGTTCATGATTGATAGAGACAACTAATCAAACTATAAGAAGTATCCGAGAAGGAAGTTCACCGACGGGGGAAACCATAACCTTAGACCTTTATTATAATTGTTTACACCATATTGTTAGTTAATCATTAGTTTATTAATTTTTTCAGTAGAAATAGTAAAACATTATCAATTGATATTCAAAAGTCTTGAGAAAATTGATTAAGTAAAAGTTGTGTATTCTAAAGGCTTGATTGATACGTAAATTTCCTGTGGGATCGACTATGGGCGTAATACCCCGGATTATATTTGCAGCGCCCGTTTAGTCTTTCTATAAGACATAGTTGAGCGTGATCAGCGACATCGGGTTCGCAGATACAAAGAATCTATCACAAATGCGAAGATTTCACATCTCTGCTTTAATCGCATTTGTGATGAATTGTTCGTAAATGCGAACTCTGACCTTCCGCAAATGCGACCACATGATCGCAATTGCGATCCTGGCCCACTTTTCAAATGCGAAGTATTTTTCGCAAATGCGAACATAATGTGGCTCAGCTACTCTTCGCAAATGCGATGAGTTTCTTGCAAATGCGAGATCAAAGGCCTACACCATAACTGATACACACCAGCAATATTTCTATCCAATTTCACTCTGTAGCGTATTCGAAACTCACCTGAGCCCTCGGGGCTCTAGAGCAACCATGCACACAAGTCTAAAAATATCATACAAACTTGCTCGCGCGATCAAGTAGGCAAAATAACACCTAGATTTAAGAATTTAACACCAAATCAAATAAATTTTTCAAGAAAACTTTGAAACTTCTATTATCACAATCAGACGTCCAAATCACGTCAAACCAACTCCGTTTCTCAACAAATTTCACAGATAAGTCAAAAATATAGTATTCGACCTATATCGAGTTCCGGAGCAAAAATACGAACCCGATATCCAAAGTGTCAAACATTGGTCAAGCATTTCAAATGCATTAAGACTTTAACTTTCAAATTTAAACAAAGTGCGATAACTCGGGCTAGGAACTTCTGAATTCGATTCCTGGCATATGTCCAAGTCCCAAATCACGATAT
Source organism: Nicotiana knightiana (assembly GCA_005239525.1). Classification (NCBI taxonomy): domain Eukaryota; kingdom Viridiplantae; phylum Streptophyta; class Magnoliopsida; order Solanales; family Solanaceae; genus Nicotiana; species Nicotiana knightiana. The sequence continues at coordinate 207,866 of ML384754.1, read as the reverse complement.
GGACCCACCTGGACCGTCAAAACATGAATTTGGGTCCATTACTCAAAACATTGGCTGAAGTCAACTCAGATGGATTTTAAGGAAAAAAAATTATTTTTTCTCAATTGTTTTTAACATATGCTATCCGGAAAAATGCCCGGACAGCCCATGCAAATCGAGGAAGGCTAAAATGAGGTATTTAAGGTTTCAAAGCGCATAATTAAGTTCTAAAACATAAGATGACCTATCAGATCATCACAGTGTCGGTTTACCTTTTTACGTAAAAACAACGTTGGAATTTATGCTCCATAACTAAAAAATACTCTTTTTGGGGTTGAAAAGGAAAGTACTCTTTTTAAAACATGAAACTAAAGTACTCATTTTATTGAAATGAAAGAAAATATTTTTTCTACATCATTAAAAGAAAATACTCATTTTATTGAAGTGAAAAAATATATCTTTACTAAATCATGAAAATAAATTAAATATTTTTTTTTTTAAATTAAAGAAGATACTTTTTTCTACATCATTTTGTTGAAATGAAAGTAAATAGTTTTTTTTACATCATGAAAAGAAAGTACTTTTTTTGTTAAAATAAAAAAAAAATACTTTTTTATATCATGAAAAGAAAATATTCTTTTGTTGAAATAAAAAAAAAGAACTCTATCTATAACATGAAAAGAAAGTACTATTAGTAATATTTCTATTTAGGGTGCGGGTCAGGTGTGGGGGTGGGGTGGGGCGAGGGTGGGAGTGAGGTGTGTTGGAAGGGGTGTGGGGGTGGTTTGGTGGGGATGGGGAATACGGGGAAGGTTGAAAAGGGGTTTTAAAAAATGTTTTACATTCTCTTGATAGTTCATGAGGAAAATATTCTCCAAAATATTTAAATCAACCAAATATGGAAAACCGTAAAATATTTTCCGGAAAATAATTTTCTCCATAGCAAACGCACCCGATATTCAAGCTCTTTATGATTAGACTCTAGCTCTTTATTTTAATTCGTCTATTCGTAAACCGCAATTTGTAATTATCAGAACCTACATGAATTGCGAACTACGATAAGTTTGTTTGTTGTTATAAGATTTTAATAAGTCATCACATAGTAAGATCGCTTCTTTCAGGAAACAAAAAAGAGTAATTTTATTTACTTGTTTCTCAAAAAAAATCTTTTTAAATGCATTTTCCTTAACACAAAAAACCGGTCATTCTGAATGTTTACACATAAAATAGTACAATTGAATTTGTTACATGGTTTATTGACAAATGAATTGATTTGATCCAAAATGATAAATAAATTATATTAAAGATAAGACTTGGTATAAAAACCAAAAGAATGGCAGATCTGGCTCCGGGAGCGATGCCTCCAAGGACAAAAGTAATAGCAATGCAGGAAATTATGTTGTATTATTCAACATGATATCCTAGGATCAATCCCTAATTAAATGACAATAAAGGGGGCTAGTGATGAAGGTGTAACGATAGTCTATGAATGCCAAAATTCTCTGCAATGTCTACCTGTTCAATATTAGGAAATACTTTTTATTAAATGACATCTGGTGACAAACATTCGTTTCGCTTCCATTGATTATGTTCCCTTCGAGATATATCTGATACCAACTGCAATTGTTGTCCTAGGTCTCGGTTCTTACTCGATTCATCTTCCTTCTGCCGCTGGTTTCACATGTCACGCAGTCATTCGATCATTTAATGTAAATCAATTTTACCCTATATAGATATTCCCCCTACTTTTCGACAGCACATCTTTGTGTTGTCTGGAAGTTGGTGAAGATTCCTTTCTTGGCGAAAAATTTTCTAAACCCTTCTGAACAGTATTTGACGCTTGATAAGACTCACATATCTTCACATTTAATACCCCGAACACGTGCTACCCATTTTTCCAACTATGAAGGAATATTGTAACTGCCACGACATAAACATCATTCACCTTGACCCGGTGGAGCGAGTGACCTTTACCAAGAAGGGTTTTACGTATTTTTATAGGTACCCCTTCACTTTGGGCTCATTTTTATTGAGCAGAGGACTTGACGCCCTGATCATGAAATTATGCCATCGTTATCAGGTTTGCTTGGCACAAGTAAGCCCTTTCTGTGTGGAAAATGGTGGCTAGTCTGCACTGGTGGTTCTTGGAAACGGGGAAGACCATAACACTGACACATGTGATGAACCTCTACTCCCCCTAAATCTTCCAAGGGGGAGTGATAAATTTCAGCAAGCATGGACACCAAACTTTGCTCGCGAGCATGGATGATGACAATTACGGTGGATGGATGGAGCAGTTTTTCATCATTGCTGCGAGTGATATTATCCCGGCCACAACTCCATCTTTTCCCAAGTCATGGAATTGTTCATACAAGTTCAAAACCTACCTTTTTCTCTGTAAAAGGTTGTTTCATGTTCTTGCTAACCCTTTTTCTTATGTTATTTAAGATACTCAATGGATGCCACCAAGGGTCGAAGGCCTGGACCAAAGGGTTCAGAAGATTCTAGACATTACTACGCCAGGTAACCGTCGTTGGAAGAAGCTGGCCCACAAATATGGGTGGAAAGCCAAGAACCATAGTAAATTAATTCTTTCTACTTTACGCCTCTACATATACATAAGTAAACTTGCTAACCATACTTTTTTTTTAATTCATGAATCTCGCAAGGTTCTGTTACCTTCCTTGAAGTTGAGGTCTTTACCGATCTGTGGAGACTGCGATGTTGTTGCACGAGGCTCTTACTCGGAGTAGTGCCCTTGGATCTGCCTCCAGTGCAGTTAATTCTTCTCGGAGTACTCGGCTAGAGAACAAGCAACCAAAAAAGTGGTGTTCTTCCTCGGTTGGGGATAAAAATAATAATATAAAGAAGGCCACTCCTGAGCTAGTCGCAACCACTGTGGTTATTGACGATGACTAAGAAGCTAGTGACGAAGAGGCTTCATTAGCTCAATAGAATGCTCAATCTGGAGAGTTTAGAATCCCAATCAAAGGTGAGGTTTGAGTGCTCTGTGAGAAATGGATTTAGTGGAGAATGCTAATTGTCACGACCCAAAATCCATTAAGGTTGTGATGGCGCCGGACACCATTGTCAGGCAAGCCAACACTAATTAAAATTTCTATTTTACTATTTTTGAAATTGTTACTTTTCATTTCATTTTATAATGATCAATAAAATTTACTAAGTAAATAACGAGGTTTTGACAATTCAATTAACAAATGCATCCCAAAATCATCCCAGAACCCAGTGTCACAAGTGCATGAGCAATTTCTAAGAAAAACCAAATAAAATACAATGACCGTCCAGAATACAATTGGACAGTAAAGAAAGTACAACTCAATACTCTGAAGGAGACTCTGTTGGTTGCGGGTCATCTCGAGATGGTGCAGCTCGCCTAAGTCCCCATATCAACCATGTCACGGTGCTAAGTNGTAAGTGATTCCCACCTATTTCAAGTTAAATACTTAGATAATATATATATATATATATATATATATTATCTAAGTATTTAACTTGAAATAGGTGGGAATCACTTACCTTGACATAGATGATGAAGATGGAGCTCCAAATTGCCCCTAGGTCGTCTCTCATGGAGGAAATGAGATGAAATGAGCCTAACCCATTTTTTTGCAAACTTAAACACTGCCAGGCAAGTCTTCTTTGAGTTCGCGGGCCATCCCTCGTGTTCATGAAGAACAAAAAATCTCGAAAGGCAAATCCAAACTCTTCTCAGATAGACTCTAGTAGAATGGTCATAACATTTTACACAAAACTCCAAATGACAAATGGTTTAATGTTCTGAAAACTAGAATCCAAGATATACAAATTTAGTGTTTTGCTATTCTCCCAATTCCTTATATATTCGAGATATAAGCTGCTAAAGTCAGCCTTGTGCAACACAAATTTCTTCTTCATCTTCCCGAATATCCTGTAGTATACCAGCCATAACTCTTTGTACACAAATCCAAATTCTAAATGGTTTACATTTGTAGAAACTAGACACAAAGGGATACAACTTTCATTTTTACATCATCTCAAAGTTCCTTATAGATTGTGTGATATGAGCCTCTGACCAGACCTGCGCAACAGAGATTTTTCTTCTTCGCGAACGCGAGGCACCCTTCACAAACGCGAAGAACAAAGTCTCTGAAGCTAAATCCTTCTTCGCGAGCACGAGAGGATCCATGCGATCGCGAAGAACAACACCAGATACCAACATCATCCATTTCAAAACATCCCGAAATGATCTGAAACCACCCGGAAACACAGACGAGGCCCCCGGGACCCCGTCCAATCTCACGACCCAGTCCCATAACATCCCACGGACCTGCTCGAGGCCTCAAATCACATCAAACAACACTGAAACCATGAATCACACTCCAAATCAAGCTTAATGAACTTTAAAATTTCCAACTTCTACATTCGATGCCGAAACCTATCAAATCACGTCCGATTGACCTCAAATTTTCCACACAACTCATATTCGACATTACGGACCTACTTCAACTTTCGGAATCGGAATCTGACACCGATATCAAAATTTCCATTTCCGGTCCAACTTCTTAAAACCTTCAAATTTCTAACTTTAGCCAAATAACTCCAAAATGACTTACGGACCTTCGAATTCACTTCTGATTGCGCTTCCAACACCAGAATCATTATACGGAGCTACTCCCAGACTCGGAATCCCAAACGAACATCAATATAATTGAAATGCACTTCAACCCACACTTATGAAATTTCTTCTAAAATGTTGACTTCCACAATATGCGCTGAAACGCTCATGCGTCATTTGAAGCCCGATCCGAACATACGCCCAAGTCCGAAATCATCATACGAACCTGCTGGAAACTTCAATTCCTGATTCTAAGGTCGTTTACGCAAATATCCAATCTTAGTCAATTCTTTCAACTTAAGGCTTCCGAAATGAGAATTTTCTTTCCAAATTGACCCCGAACTTCCCGAAATTCAACTCCGACCACGCCTACGAGTCATAATACCTGGAATGAAGCTTCTCCTGGACTCAAACAGCCAAACGACACACTAGAGCTCAAAACGACTGGTCGGGTCATTACATTCTCTCCCACTTAAACATACGTTCGTCCTCGAATGTGCTGAGGACTGCTCTAGTGTTATCTGAAATCACTATTTAACAGTTCGTGCACCTACCTGTGCTTCCACCACTCAGTTGAGCGCATTAGCTCGATCAAATCTGAAGATATCCTCTTTTACCCACACAATAAGCTCATAACCCAGTTCCAACACCCGAAATCCTCTGCCATGCCCGTTTCCAACATATGAACACCAAATTAATCACTACACGAGGTATCAGAACAAGATGGCTTGCCTTTGCTGAATTAGCACCATACACCGCATAATTTATCATCTAGTCATAATGACATTCCCTGATCTTAATAGCCAAAATTCCACGAATCAGATGCTCCCAATGCACCTCTACACATGTATATAGTTACTGCTATAACGCTTACGATACTACCACAACGGGGGAAATGTGTAGAAATTCATAAGCAATTGCAGAGTTAACAAATCATTGAATCTCTCCCCTTCACTAGAATCATCACCTCATTATGAACCAAATAATGATACTTGTCCTTTAATGTACTTCACCTAATCTTATTGCACTGATCCCTGGTCCAATAATATCGTCTCACCCAGTATGATCCGCTTAGGCAACAAGTCACCCCAGACATGACCAAAAGTCTCATATGATGCCACAATATGCCAATAGGCCACAACTCNTATACATGTACATGTGCAACAAAATGCACAACAAGTGTAGTATGAGTACGAAAACAACGTGTACCCTATAAGTATCCCGCCTAACCTTGAAGAGGTAGTGACGATAGGTCGACTTTGACACTTACTAGAGGTCAAATTAATATAATCAAGTGTGATGTCAAACACGGATGTTATCATTAAACAACATATAACAACAGGAAAACACAATTTCTTCCATAAATTATAAATCCCAATTTTCGCCGCCTCAGTTAACAACTTATATCTTAAGCAATTAAACAGTTCAAATCATAGATGGTATCCAGCAAGTATCATGCACAGGAACTGCCGAGGTTTGAACGGCCCGTACCAACATAAATTTAAAGTGTGCACTGCCGAAGGGTCGAACGGCGCGAACCATAGATGCATCTATTAACCTGACGTGGCATACGGCCCGCTCCCATGAGAGTAGTGGAAGAAATCACCCCGCTCGCAGAATATAAATTGAAGCGGTCACACATAAGCATACACATTCAAACAATCCACCCCGACTACATCGGTAAAACAATTACCCAAGAAAAATTACAATTTCTATTTTAATGGCCACGAAGATAGTATTTAAATCTTTTCTAGAAATTCATTTTCCATGTTCGATAAGGTTTAATAATTTTTAATTTCATCAATAAGGTTACAAGTACGACAAATAAAACATATTTTTGGGTCCTAGACTACCGGGACATAAGCATAATAGTAGCTATGCAAAGACTCCCGTCACCTCGTGCATACGTAGCCCCCACAAATGGTAGCACATATTTAATTATTTTACCTATGGGGACAATTACCTCTTACAAGGTTATAAAGGAGACTTACCTCGCTCTAAAGGTTCATAACCGGCTTCCAAGCTCGTCTGATGACTCCAATTGATGCACAACGCCCCAAAACTAGCCAATAATTACGCAAATCTATTAATATATGCTCAAATATCCATTAGAATCCAATTTATAACAATTCCTACCCCCGATCGAAAAGTCGATAAAAATCACCCTCAGNACAACTCATATTCGACATTACGGACCTACTTCAACTTTCGGAATCGGAATCTGACACCGATATCAAAATTTCCATTTCCGGTCCAACTTCTTAAAACCTTCAAATTTCTAACTTTAGCCAAATAACTCCAAAATGACTTACGGACCTTCGAATTCACTTCTGATTGCGCTTCCAACACCAGAATCATTATACGGAGCTACTCCCAGACTCGGAATCCCAAACGAACATCAATATAATTGAAATGCACTTCAACCCACACTTATGAAATTTCTTCTAAAATGTTGACTTCCACAATATGCGCTGAAACGCTCATGCGTCATTTGAAGCCCGATCCGAACATACGCCCAAGTCCGAAATCATCATACGAACCTGCTGGAAACTTCAATTCCTGATTCTAAGGTCGTTTACGCAAATATCCAATCTTAGTCAATTCTTTCAACTTAAGGCTTCCGAAATGAGAATTTTCTTTCCAAATTGACCCCGAACTTCCCGAAATTCAACTCCGACCACGCCTACGAGTCATAATACCTGGAATGAAGCTTCTCCTGGACTCAAACAGCCAAACGACACACTAGAGCTCAAAACGACTGGTCGGGTCATTACATTCTCTCCCACTTAAACATACGTTCGTCCTCGAATGTGCTGAGGACTGCTCTAGTGTTATCTGAAATCACTATTTAACAGTTCGTGCACCTACCTGTGCTTCCACCACTCAGTTGAGCGCATTAGCTCGATCAAATCTGAAGATATCCTCTTTTACCCACACAATAAGCTCATAACCCAGTTCCAACACCCGAAATCCTCTGCCATGCCCGTTTCCAACATATGAACACCAAATTAATCACTACACGAGGTATCAGAACAAGATGGCTTGCCTTTGCTGAATTAGCACCATACACCGCATAATTTATCATCTAGTCATAATGACATTCCCTGATCTTAATAGCCAAAATTCCACGAATCAGATGCTCCCAATGCACCTCTACACATGTATATAGTTACTGCTATAACGCTTACGATACTACCACAACGGGGGAAATGTGTAGAAATTCATAAGCAATTGCAGAGTTAACAAATCATTGAATCTCTCCCCTTCACTAGAATCATCACCTCATTATGAACCAAATAATGATACTTGTCCTTTAATGTACTTCACCTAATCTTATTGCACTGATCCCTGGTCCAATAATATCGTCTCACCCAGTATGATCCGCTTAGGCAACAAGTCACCCCAGACATGACCAAAAGTCTCATATGATGCCACAATATGCCAATAGGCCACAACTCGAACGTGATACATAAGGAAAACGAACTATGAAAGGGACTACTCAACTCACGCAGTTAATTAGACAATCGGAAAGATGCTACAAACTTCCCTCAGAAAATGGGAAACAAAAACACCCGAAAATAGATATAGGAGACTATACTCAACATCACACTGTTGCGGCACGCAACCCGATCCAAATAACATGCCCATGGCGGCGTGCCACCCGATCCACACATAAAACCCACATACGGGGATACTTACCGAGCTAAATTGCTCATTACCACAAAATATCGAATATCTGTCACAACCACGCTAAGTGCATCGAGGAAACTCATTAACTCGTGCCCAAACATTGCATCAATCATTTCACAAATGTTTGACCGCAGGAACGAGTCTTTTGGGCACGCTTTATTCAAGTCTTTGTAATCCATGCACATTCAAAATTTGTTATTTTTTTGGAATACAACCACATTAGCTAGCCAGTCGGGATACTTTACCTCCTGGATTGAACTGATGTCAAGTAATTGAGTTACCTCTTCCTTAACAAACCTGCATCTGACCTCGGATGTCGGTCTTTCTTTTACCTTACTAGAGGGATGCTTAGGTCCAGGCTTAGCTTATGCACGGCCACCTGTAGCGGGATACATGTCATATCTGAGTGCGACCATGCAAAACAATCAACATTAGTTTTACGGAAAAGGGCCTAAAATGCCCATTTACCATATGAAATAGGACAGGTTAGCCCTCCGTTAAATGTTGGTCTCTACTCTACCTTTGCCCTCAACAAATGGGCTCGTATATGCCCCCCATCACTAACGAGATACTCATAAAGACACGTGGAATATAACTTTATATGTTAAAAATTTAAAACACTTAATTAAAAAAGCCACATGGATTTAAAAAAAGTCACATATATATGTGAGGGCAAGTTAGACCCAATTCGAATTGTACAGGGGCATATATGAGTCAGTTATAATAGTCATTTCTCAAACACTTCACAACTCCATATTAGTTTACTTAGAAACTTATTTGACAATACCAAACTAATTATCACAACAAATAAACCCAATCATAAACACAAACATTCAAATGAACGGAAATGACTTTATTAAATCCTTGCACAAAAAGATAAAGCTTATTTACATAAAAAAAAGACAAAATTAAGCCATAATAACACTAACATTACATATCATTTCTCCCTGATCCAAAGAACAGAATAAAATATTCTAATATCGCAGACATTAAAATCCATATCTTCTTTCAAAATTTAGCATCAAGCATAGCTGAGTACTCTAAATCAACCACTTTCTTCATTAGAACATATCTTTCAAATTCCAAGGATTCTACTCCTCCATGATCGACGGGCATCATAACATTCTCAAGATCGACAACTTTCTTTTGGAGAGCATTTCTTTCTCAGATTCATGCTTCGGGCACTTGAAAAACCTTCTCCCAACATTTAAAGGAGTGCACGCCATGAAATAATTGGTAGCAAGTCCACATCGAGACCTCATATTCGACCCATTTGATCTACTAGAACATTGTGACATTGTCTTAGATAAATATCCAAAAAAACTGAGAAATATGAAAAATAAGTAAACCTATACTAGAACCCACCACAAAATCGACAAGGTGACATAATTAGTGGGAGAAATCAGACATCAAGAACGTTAATTTTTCTGAGGGAGAAGGTTTTGGGATGAAAAGTTAGAAGAAAAGGGTCTGATAATTGGTTGAATTGTTAATGGCTATATTTTGTAAAGATTGGGGGTGGGACAGGGGGTGTGGTAGGGAATGAGAGGGGTGGGGTTATTTCTTTTAAATCCATATGGTTTTTTAATTATGTTTTGGATTTTTAAAATACAAAATTATATTCCGTGTGGCTTTATGAGTCTCCCGTTAGTGATGTATGGCATATACGAGCTCATCTGTTGACGACAAGGGCATAGTAGAGACCAACTTCTAACGGAGCGCTTGCTTGTACTATTTCATATAGTAAAGGGGCATTGTAGGCCCTTTTCCGTTAGTTTTAATAAAATCAATAAACCTTGTCATGAGCTCGTGATTGATTCTTGTTACTAAGTGAAACATTCTCTCCAAGAGATCTTCAAACAAAGACTTGGTTACGTATGTCTCTTCCGGTACCTCAAAGTCTCTCAGTAGTTGGTGGTATTCCAACGACTCCTCGCCTTTATCATATTCGCTTGGCTCGGGAGTAGGCGTCGGTTCCTGTTATTAGTATTTTTGGGTTCCTTCCTCTTACTATTGGAAACTGACACTACGTTCATTTCTCTTATTGTCGATTGATTTCCTCTTATCTTCTTGACTCCCTCTAAGGTCGGGAATTTTAGTAGTTGGTGATAAGATGATGGTACAACCTTCATCTCATGTAACCAAGGTCTACCGAAAATTATATTTTAGCCCATGTAACCGTCCAACACTTCAAATAAGGTGGTTTTCGTGACCCCTTTGGTGTTCAGGGGTAGAAAGATCTCCCTCGGGTTGTCACACTCGCTAGATTGAACCCGATGAGGAGTTTTGTTGCCAAAATGATGCTTCCGGTTAGTTTGTCTTGTTCTAGTACTCTCCATTGAATGATGTTGGCTGAGCTTCCTGGGTCAACCAAAACACATTTAATCTTAAAATCTAGAACATTAAAAGAACTTACCAAGGCATCATTATGCGACAGAAGAAGTCCATCAGCATCGTCTTCCGTGAAGGTGATGTCGTCTTCATCAACTTCCCGGAGTGTCTTACTGTGGGTTATCGATATTTTTGTCTTTTTGGCCACCCAAAATATTACACCATTTATTTCATTTCGTTCATAAATCATGTTAATAGCTAGTAGAAGAGGGTCTTCCTCTATCATCGAGGGTTCTATGTTGTAAAGGCTGCGGCTAAGATTATTCTTGGCTCGGTCTCTCAAGAACTCTCTGAGATGTCCATTATTTAGTAGCATTTCCACCTTCACAGGTATATGAGAGCAGTCCCCAGTTTTGTGGCCATGAGTCCCATGATATTTACACCATAAGTTAGGATTCCTTTGGCTAGGATCGGATCTGATTAGCTTCAGGAATAATGCCTCTTTGATATTCCTCATCGCCAATACCAACTCCATGATGCTAACGTTGTAATTGTACTCAGAAAACCTGGGATAAGTGGAATCCCAAGACCTGTATACCTCTTTGTCTTGCAATGACTTGTTGTTCCGACCGCGGTTAGTTCATGTATCAAGAGCGAACCTATCAGCGGACCTGAACCCTTTGTTGTCGCGTCCCTAGGCTCTCTGTAAAGCAAGAATCAGCCCTTAGAATATGCCTGCATCAGAATCATCCTTGAATTTATCTCGGTTCTTATTTGCGTCTCGCCCCTTGGTTGATGTCGGGAACCCGAGCTAATGATCTAGTATCCTTATCATTGATTCATAGAGGTTATGGACATCCACCCATGTGGTCGAATGGAATTCGAGCAGGAATTCCTTCAATTTTCGAGAGGCATCAGAGCTTCTTGGGTTCAAGCCCTTAGTGAATGCCTCCGCTACCTATTCGTCTGGCACAATAGGTAACATAATCCTTTATTTTTGGAACCTGATCACGAACTCACGCAGCAATTTGTACTCTCATTGCATAATTCTGAATATCTCCGCCTTCTGAGCCTGGACCTTCTTAGCCCGTGCTTGGGCCTTAATGAAAGACTCTGCGAGCATTTCAAAGATATCTATCGAGTGTTCGGGTAGAAGTGAATACCATGTCAAGGTCCCTTTCGTGAGGGTGTTTCCTAGTTTCTTCAGCAGAGCCAACTCAATCTCATGTTGGGCCAAGTCGTTTCCTTTCACTGTCATTGTATAAGTTGTGATGTGCTCCTGAGGGTCTGAAGTGCCATCGTACTTCAGTATGTCCAGTATATTGAACCATTTCGGAATCAATTCTAGTGTTGCGCTCAGTTTAAACGGCAACTGGTGTACCTCTTCGAATCTGGACCCTTCAAAACTAGTGGTGCGCCTAAAATTTGATCCATTCGGGTGTGGAAATCCTTCGCGTTCTGATGCATCCGCTTGTACATTTCCCTCATGAATCTCATGAATTCATTTTTGAAGGGATCATTACCGTTGTCTTTACCAGACCTGTTACCGATCCTCCCGGCTTCATCGAAGTCGACCTCACCCCTCGAGTTTTATTATCAACTCTTTAAGGCGTTTGATTTGCAAGAATACTGGGTGGAGCTGGATCTCTTTCGTTTTCATTGTTGGAAGCACCTGATAATGTCTGCTTTAGTTACGTCATGACACAATCCTGCCTTGAGAGATGACCCATGATGGCCTTTTTGTGCTCTCTCAAGATCCTTACAGTTTCTGCAACATGCTCATCCTCGGCTTCATCGGGATTCGTTTCCTGCACATGTCAGGGATATTATCCGCCATGGACCGGATTTCCATACGTCCCCCTCGTTTCGGGTGTCACTGATTTAATCCTCATGTTGAGGCAAATTTTCATGCACCTCAACATTGTTTATGATGTTGACATTGTTAGCCACCATTATTCGATTTCTTGCTATGAAACAAGGAATCAAACGAGTTAGTAAAAGATGCAAGGCTAAAATCAATTATGCAACTATCTAAGCCCCACGGGGGGTGCCAAACTATTTTCCCGTAAAAATGGTGATGATAGCTAGAATCCCGTGTTTTAGTCAAAGTTTGCACTCGAATTACTGCATTTTACTTGTGTTTGAGCTTAACTATTAGAGTATTGAACTTATTTTGTGTTTTATGCCTTGCATGAGGTGATTCTGAATTAAGAAGATAATCTGGAGCTAAATGAAATAATTAGTAGCTTTGAAGTCTGAGTAAAAGCCCAAGGAATTAAACTAGGATCGTGTTCGGGGGGTTGGGAGCCAAGTCTGATATCAAAACATGAAGAAAGCAAAATACTCTATAAAAAATGTACTGTCGCGCTACATGGGGCGGCACAATAGTGTAGTTTGCTGCTTCCTGTTAGAATCCGCTCTTTGAACTTTCCCACTAATGACCCGCATGTGACGACATGGCGGGGTGCACCTGTTCAAATTTGTCATAGTATTTTCCTGTTTCTGCTTGGGAAGGGTAGTTTCGTCTGGGCCCGTTCCTACATGGTATAAATACACCAAGATATGTTTTTGAAGGGATCTAAGCATTGAGAGAGCATTGGAGGCTATAAGACATAGAATATTTCATCATCTTTCCATCAATTCAACACAACAGTTTAGATTGTAACGTTAGATTGATGCTTTCCCACTCTTTAATTATATTTGTGATGACTTCCTCCATTATTATGGAGTAGTTTACCTTAGGGTTTGACATGATTTGTTGACTCTATTATTGTTTATGGATTTGATTACTGTTTAACTGCTTGCATTTATTGGAAGATCTTTAGTAAAGTTGTGACTTTATTCTTTATAGTGTTTAATCGAAAGAGGAACATCTTAGTGAATATCATTGCAGTGTAGGCCTTAGCTTATGTTGGTGATTCTTTGAAGTAATCGATAGAGCTTTTTGAGTTACCGTTTAAATTAAAATTGAAAAATAATTGTGAGAAGTTTCTCTTAGATCATTCCTACCAATAGATTCTTGCGAGTTTCACCGCACTTCACATTAGTTTAAACATTTAGATTTCAATGAGAGAGTAGTCTGAATCGGATATAAGCTAATCACCTATTGAATTTGTGAGAATCGATAGAACTTCAAGAGTGAAATATAAAAGTATCATATCTAGAAAAACAACCTTGCACCTATCTGGTCAAAACCCTTATTTCTCACATTGATAAGAACCCAACTCTGCTAATCTCTAGATATTGGTAGTCAATTGTAAATTACTTAACTTTATTAGTTAATTGTCGTTTGTAATTATTCCAATTGATCACCCTAAATAGTGGTAAACCAGAAATTGCTAGAGCATTGTTTAAATCCAATCCATGTGGAGGCGATAATTTAACTATATTATCTTTGTCTAGCGAGCATCATTTTCGTGTGCTGTTTTGCGCTCGTCAAATTTTCGCATCGTCGTCGGTGATTGGAAATCAATATTGTTCAAAATAGTTTTTGGTGCTAATTCAGGAACATATTTATTTTATTCTTCACGGGTTTTCTCTTCCGTGTGCAGGAAACAAGTTGACTTCTTTGGTGTATGACTTGATCTTTATCAAAAAAATTGATTCCATACAACCCAGAGGTGAAAAAGTGTCTACGACAGTTGAGGTAAGAGAAAGAGCCGGGAAATTCTTGGGGTAATCTTCAACCCAAGAGAACATGGCTAAAAATGATGAGCAGGTAGTTGATTCGTCTACACAGGAAGCAGGCCCACAGGAAACAGTCGCACGGGCAGCTGCCGAGGTATCCTATAGATTTGTTGAGGAGACTGTCAAAGATGATGGGGCTCAAAGACTCAATTTAAACTGACCCTTGGTTGAAGACTAGTTTGAGAATGTGGCACCTAGGTCTGGTAGAGCACTGGGTGATTATGCCAGACCATTTTACAATTAGGGGCTGTCTATTGTCAGACCTCCACCAGTAGCAGCAAATAATTTCGAGTTGAAGAAACGTTTGCTTTAAACAATCCAGAACAATTGTGTTTTCAAGGGGGAGGTGAATGACGATCCTAACACTTAATTTAACGGATTTTGAGGAAATCATGAACACCTTCCAGTACAATGGGTATCAAAAGATGTGGTCTACTTAAGCGCATTCCCCTTTTCACTAAAGAATGAAGCAAAGCATTGGTTCATAGCTTACCAACTGGATCAATCAAGACATGGTAAGATATGACTAATATGTTTCTTGACAAATAGTTCTCATCTGCAAAAATAGTGAAATTTAGAAGGAAAATTTACAACTTCTGCCAGAAGAACACTGAAACGATTTTTGAAGCTTGGGAAAGATTCAAGGAGATACTGAGAAAGTGTCAGCACAATGAGATTGAATTGTGGATGAAACTATAGGACTTTTGGGATGGATTGACACCTTCCTCACGACGAACTCTCAGTACTGCAGTTGGAGGTCCTTTAATGAAGAAGACTCTTGAGGAGATTGTTGAAATTCTTGATGTGCTCTTTGAAGATGCTAACCAATGGCCTTCTGAGAGTAATGATAGAAGAAAATCAGCTGGGGTGTAACATGTGGACTCTAACACACCAGTGCAAGCCCGGCTAGACGCCATGGCCAGAAAGATAAGAAAGTTGACACTGGACAAGGTACAGAGTGAGCCGCAAGTAGCATGTGACTTTTGAGGAATGGGACACCCTACACATGAGTGTCAAGCTTCATCTGAAGTAGTAAATACGGTAGGGAGCTTTGATAAAGGCAACTACCAAGGTGGCAACAATTTTAACTCCATGGGGTAGAGTCACCTAGGTTTCTCTTGGAGTTCACCTGGTGGTAATGCAAACGCATGGCCGAAAAATAACTCCATATCCTAGGGACAGGGAGCTCCAGGTTTTTGAAATTAGCAAAGGCTAAAATCTCGTGTTTTAGTCACAGTTTTCACTCCATTTACTGCATTTTACTTGTGTTTGAGCTTAAATGTTAAAGTATTGCACTTATTATGTATTTTATGCCTTGCTGGAGGTGATTGCGAGTTAAAAAGATATTCTGGAGCTAAATCGGAAAATTTGGAGCTTTGAAGAATGAGTAAAGCCAAAGAAATTAAATCGGGATCGCGTACAGGGGTTGGGAGCCAAGTCTGGATGTCAAAACGTGAAGAAAACAAAATACTCTGTAAAAAAATGTACAACTACACTGCATGGGGCATCGCGGCAGTGTAGTTTGCTGCTTCCTGTCAGAATTCGCTCTCTGAACTTTCCTATTGATGCCCAACATGCGGAAGCGTATGGCACGGCGCGCCTGTACAAATTTCTCAGAGTATTTTCCTAATTTGTCTTGAAAAGGGTATTTTCATCTGGACCTGTTCCTACATGGTATAAATATACCAAATGACATTTTTGAAGGGACTTTTGACCTTGGAAGCTTTGGGAGAGCATTGGAGGCTACTAGACACAGATGCTTTCATCATCTTTCCATCAATTCAATACAATAGTTTGGATTGTAACGTTAGTAGTTTACCTTAGGGTTTGACATGATTTGGTGACTTGGCTATTGTTTATATATTTGACTATTTTTTAATTTCTTTCATTTATTGGAAGAGCTTTAGTACAGTAGTGATTTTATTCTTTATAGTGTTTAATCAGAAGAGGAACATCTTATTGAATATTATAGCACTATATGCCTTAGTTTATTTTGGTGATTCTTTGAAGTAATCGAGAGAGCTTTCTTGAGTTACCATTTAAATTAAGATTGTGAAATAATCGCGAGAAGTATCTCTTAGATCATTCCTACCAGTAGATTCTTATGAGTTTCACCGCACTTCACATTAGTTTATTTGAAAGATTTAGATTTAATCTAGAGCTGAGTGTGAATCGGAAGTATAAGCTAATCACCTATTGAATTCGTGAGAATTGATAGAACCTCAAGAGTGAAATATAACAAATCATATCTAGAAAAACAACCTTGCACCTTGTTGCACCCTATCTTGCACTAGCCAAGACATGATTCAACTTGTGGTTTCTCTGTTGTTGATGAAAGAGAGTCGCCAACTAATATTTAAATGTATACTAGGGTACCTATTTAATTACTAAGTTATATTTTCTTATACGTTTGCAAACCGGTGAGATTATGGGTAAATGTTCTTTTTCTTCTAAGGGGAAGGTGTTAGGCACCCCCTAAAATCTACCTGAGGTAGCTCCATGGGATTTAGACTAATTTTAAGGGATCAGTTGTTTATACTATGCCTAATTACTATTAAGGTATGGCTTACTATATACGAAAGGGTGTGTATATGTGTAAGACTTAGGAGGGAAGTGTGATTGTAAAGAAGTTATTGAAAGTTAGTAAAGTTCTGAAAGTAGTCTATATTTTAAGGCTTGTAATTATTAAGTTGTGAAAGTAATTACTTTAAAGAATAGATGCTTGTATAATTTTTTTTTAAAAATATGTACGTAAGAAAAGTGATTCTAAACGTGCCTTGATTTTAAAAATTCTGAAGAAGGCGAATCTTTAAAAATTCATTTGGGTGATCGTTCATTACTGTTTTTCATGAAAAATCTGGTTTCATTCCTTGTTAGCAAAGACCAGCGGTTCTTTTCTAATTTCCTTTGAAAATGGGTAGCTGTTTTTTATTAGAGCCTGGACTTCAAAAATCTTTGAGAGAGGTGAGTTTATAAGATGAACAAGTTATAATTAGCTGGAAAAAATTCATTACTAACTAATTCCTTTAATTCCTATATAAGTTAAATTTTGCCTATGTTTCATGTGGTAAAGAGCATAAAGATAAAGCACATAATCTAATATAAGTGTTGAATACATGATAATGAAATATGATAAAACAACAATGGCGGTAAGCGAAGATAATGAAGCAGTAAACTAGGCTATAGAAATAATGAATAGAAACGAAAGGAGTAAGGGAGAGAGGACTCGACTCTGATGATTGGGCCTCAATAAGACAAGCCAATGAATTGAGGAGTTCGACTATAGCTGACTAGACTCTTCAGAAAATGCAGTGAAGCTTGTTTGGGCTTGTATTCCTCAGGAACTTAGCATGCCCAAATGTATACATGCCCAAAAACAGGTCATTAGAAGTGTGTTCCACATTCTCAACATATTCAAAACATATATGAAATGAATATAGACAAATAATTGGAAAAATAAACAATACTGTGGGGAAATTATATTGATGTGGTGGTTCTACTCTAGCAAATAATTCACATTGAAAACCTTTCACTGTCATTAAACATTAAACCCCTAAAGAACCAAATGTGTTATTGAATTAAAGGCTAAGGAGGAAGTTCTACTCAAGGTCGATACTCCCTTTGAATCCCTCGACACTTCAAAATTCTAAGGGACTCAAGGCCCATGGCAATGTTTGTGCCGGGGAGGGCAGCCCAACCTAGAGTCAAACTCTACTCCCAAATACCCTTAAACACTAACAACTTCCTTACTGGTTTAAATTCCAATGAGGACCTCTCAATGTAAACTAAATGCTATAGCATTACTTACGACAAAAATATATTTTCCCTCCTAACATAAGAGAATATAGTCTACATTAGATACCAAACAAACATATATCACATGAAGCTAAAGATCTGACTTTAAAACACATACGTGTGAGGAGCAGAAGAATCATAAACATACTTACAAGGGTTTGAACATTAGAGCAGAACAATATTCCAAAGAAAGGCAAAGCTATACATCAACACCTCAATAGATATAGAGGTTCTTGTTTCGTCAAACCTAATGTGAAATGGTTGGTTTGGCTTTAGCACATACCTAGGTTGATACTACTATTTTAACACTTTTAAAAATCAATAATGAAAATTCAGGCAACAGGCATGACTAATCATTTACAGAAGTTATCAAAAAAATCTAGGACATGATCAAACCTTTCAATAGGTCATACCAATTCACAGATTTAAACATGGAGTCCCTAAGGAATTCTACAGAATCATACTCTTAATAGCGTTAGCTTCAAACAAATCACCATGTTCAAATAGCAACAGCAAAATTCCTTATAAGATCTTAGGGAGTCAGATTTGGTTTTAAAATTAACACTAGGGAAAGGACTAGAGTGCTTCAGGACAAGGTCTGAAATCGTGAATTAAATAGGGACATGCAATATTAAGTTAGCTACTTGAACACTTCAAATGCAGTAATCATTTTATGTACACAGGGAAACTTGACACATTTATATGCCATGTCCGGGTAGCCTAGGATCCACTAGTTCATTTTCTTAATCATCTAAAAAGAGAATTGATTACCTTCATGGGCAATTGTATTCCGGATAAGGTTATATTATTAAATATTATAAAAACTTGGCAAATGAATTTCGAGAAAGGATTTAAATACTATTTTGTGGTTTTTAAAAGAAAAATCCGTCATTTACTGTAGTATTTATTTTCCCGACATTGTCGGGGTGGACTGTTGATTGTGCATGACTGCATGTGACTGCTTCGCAATTTACATTTCGCGAACGGAGTGCTATTTCCCCCACTCTCATGGGAGCGGGCCGTACGCAACGATGGATTGTTAAATGCACTTATGGTACGGGCCGTTTGACCCTCGGCAGTGCATAGATATGGTTATTTTATGGCAAAGGTGCACTTATGGTTCGGGCCGTTCGACCCTCGGTAGTGCACAAACATGATTACTTTTATGGCTCAGGCCAGTTGTCCTTATCCCGTATGCGCATGCCAAATTATTAAATGGTTTGCATGGATTTTGAAGTGATAAGATATTTGGGGGAAAATAAATAAGTAATTGTTTATTTAAGATATTTGGGGGAAAACAAAGAAGAAATTGTTTATTTAAGATGTTTGGGGGAAAATGAGGAAGTAGTAACTGTTTATTTACTTCCAGTATTTACTTGGATTTCAGTGCCTTATATACTTGCTGTTTTACTACCTTTACATGCCTACCGTGCTCATCATATTATGTTAAATTAATTTGTTGGACCTTAGTGAGTGTCTAATTCGACCTCTCGTCACTACCTCTCTGAGGTTAGGCGGGCGACTTACTGAGTACACGTTATTTTCGTATTCATGCTACACTTGCTGTGCATTTTTATTGCACAGGTACTTTCATAGCGACGTGGCTGGTTGGAGACTTAGGCGAGCTGCATCATCCGGAGGCGATCCACATCTGACAGAGTCTCCCTCATATTGCATTTATTTTCAGTTTAAATTCCTTGTCCAATTTGTATTTCGGACAAGCTTGTAGTTTTTGTGAAATTCTTAGAATTTGCTCATGAATTTGTGACACCGGGTTCTGGGATGTGTTGGGATATATTTTGCCTAAATGGAATATTTAAACCATTGTATTTACTAAACGGATTTTTATTTTAGTTATTATGTAACAAAGTGAAAGCTAATGATTTTCATAAATGTTAAAACAAGAATTTATTTCAACTAATTAATGATTGGCTTGCCTGACGGTGGTGTCCGGCACTATCACGACCTTAGTAAATTATTGGGTCGTGACAAATCCTAAACCGTACCCTCATTTCCCCCAACCCGCCGCTTCTGAATCATTTTGTTCCCTCTCTTCTCTCTTACCCCCTTCTAACCCTAGCCCGTCGTCACTCATATTCCTTCGATTCATAGGGTTCTCTTGCGATTTCAGGCCTTATCCGGCCTCATCTCTCTACTGGTGTTGTGATTCTCATGCAACTTGACGGATTCTCAGGATATTCGAACTAAACTTGGTTCAAAATCTCTCTTTTCTTGAATAATCCGTCTATATTCACCTCTATGTCTGTGAGTGCTACCACTTTCGTGGATCTATGGTTTAAATCTATGGTTCAAACCAGATTTGATTCACTTCTGTTTATCTTCATAAACATATCTATTTTCCGTTTGAATCTGTTCAGATCTCTATAGATCTGAAGTATTTTTGTGTCTGTTTGGCATTTTTTCCTCAAAGATTTTTTGATTTGCTCTTATTGTTAACCGGTTTTTATTTTACCCTAAAAGCTAGGGATTCGATTTTTAAGGGATTTCTGCAAAAAATGTTTAAAACATTTAAATGTTCAACTTAAGCATGTCATGAGGAGAAAAAGTTACATATAAGGGAAGATATTGCATTAGAGCAGGTTTAACTCAAACCTAAGTCTAGGTTAGTATCTAAATATGAAAATGATCATGCTTCTAGTTTCAAAAGTTATCACTTGGTTATAGCAGAGCAACTAGGTCCTTTTTTAGGGAAGACAATCTAAAAAGACAAGAGGCATGTTAGCTTTCAAATATCAATGATCACCCTAAGGATTAGAGATAGTAGGTATGATACCAAGTAAGTTTGAGATTGAGCATGCAAACTGAAGATGTTAACTAATGAAGAAAACAACCCAGTTCAGCCTAACAGGTTATACATCTTCGTAACAAAGAAAAGAAACAGGATCATGATTGTGTTATGAAGAAAGATCACTTAGTTTTAACAAATATGTACAATAGGACTACTAGAGAAGAGAAGAAAGTTCAATTCCAACAACATTAGGTAACATAATCAACATAAACTAGACAAATAAAAGACCATAATGGCAACTCAGAAATAGTTTAACAAAGCAATAGTAGAGAAGAAAACATATAAAAACTTAGAATTTATGCTTAAGGTTAAAGGATAGAGGATATAAAATCAAATACCTTCCGATTCATTCAGTCATGGTTATTGAATTGTCATGCCCCAAAAACAAGGAGAGGACCGGGGCTCAACCGAGTAAACCCGATTGAGAAAGCCTATTAGGTTTCGTTCTACCCAAACTCATTCATGAATAAAGAGGAGATGAACTCCATTAATCATACTTTATAAATATTTAATTAACGACTTTCATTTTTGTTTCCATTAGCAGTTTCATCCATAATAAAAAAAATTATCACAATTATTTAATATGAAGAAAACATATTCGCCAAATACCAAAATTTTCTAATCCAATTCCAATACCAAACACCAAACACAACCTGTCTACGGAGCCTCTAAATACATCTGAAGAGAAGAATGGAAATGCCGGCAACAAGGCTCCGGCTATACCTCAAATGAAAAATACACGATCACCTAATGACGGCGCCCCGAAATGAGGTGGGGATCACCAAGTTAGCTGGAAGGAACATACCGCTATCGCAGATCGATGCCGCCTACTGTGGAAACACTTGCATCCATTAAAGATGCAGCGCCCCCGGCAAAAAGAGGCGTTAGTACTGTCGAATAGTACTGGTATGTAAAGATAAAAATCATCTTTCATAATAGAATAACCATACAAGAAAAGGAAAGCCATAGAATCAACAAATTACAATCAATTATATCCAAATGTGCAATTGAAACATATTAATTTTTCAAAAATACGAAAGTGTTACATATTTTTAGTTTGGGGAGATCTTTAGTACCGATAATGCCACAAGTCACGATATCACAGTTCACAATGCCACCGTACTCTTGGTATGGAGTCCGATCTCGGCCCGATCGGCTAAGACACCTTATTTGAAGGTGTAACCACAATCAAATTTGTATCACAATTTCCAAGACGAATTACCACCATGTGTGCGGCATGGCGTCCAATCACGGCCCGAACGGCTAAGCCGTCTCACCACAGTGCCATATGGTTTGACATATCCACATTTACCAACAATCTCATCCCAATAAAGGAGGATAATTTCATCACACCAGTCTCATCCCAGTTAAGGGGAATAATTTCTACAATGCACACTACACCGGCACGTGTAGTTTCAGGGTTATGTTATTTCAACCTACCCTTCCTCAGTGACTATCAATCTCCCAAGAAGAATATTTTTATATGGGTTTGCACCCAAAGGTAACACATATACATATACAGTAATGCATTCATCTCAGACTATCACACATTTTTCAAATCTTTTATTAGCATTTTCAACCTCTCACAATAACAATATTTTCTTGGCTCTCTAGGCCTTTCACAAGTGTCATTATTCAAGGCATGGTGGCCGCATTTTGTTTATATTCCATATTTTCACTTCATTTAATTTCAAGGATCACCACCAAATGCCAACATATAGAATATTCCAGAAATCATATACCTCAAGTGCGTTAATAATGGGACTTTAAGCACAAAGGACCAACAATAGAGGCACACATCAAAGTCACAACAAGCAGTACACCAATTATCCTTGAATTACTCTTTATGGATTATCATCAACGAGATATATTCAATTAAGTCATTAAGTACAAGCAGGAACGACTAGGCCTATTGAGCGTACCGAGTTTTCCTCACCCAGTTGGTATACTAGTGTTCATTTAGAATATGACTCAAAGACATACTATTTTAATAAGCAATCATACTTTAAACCTCTATCTTTCGTCAACAAGCTCATTCGGAATAATCAAGTTTATAAGTTCATACAGGATGACCCAAAATGTAGAAATTAGAAATTTTGAGCCGATTATACTTAAACTTACGGGAGACATTATTGAATTCCATTCCGAGAGATAAATTTTAGCCAACATACCTCAACTGCGCTTCTTTAGGCTCTACAATTATCTGGAATTCTTAGCAATCTCAATCTATTTGGTAAGGTGAAAAATGAAACCAAGATTAGGAAATCG
The DNA here is from genome assembly GCA_005239525.1 of Nicotiana knightiana. Classification (NCBI taxonomy): domain Eukaryota; kingdom Viridiplantae; phylum Streptophyta; class Magnoliopsida; order Solanales; family Solanaceae; genus Nicotiana; species Nicotiana knightiana. The sequence continues at coordinate 184,692 of ML384754.1, read as the reverse complement.
ATCATAATTTCTAGCTCACTTGAGCATTTTATCATACAACATGTGTTTATTAAGGTCTGGTGGCTCTTTTATGGTAGTTTGTACCAGCCCATTCCCCATCCTTAGCCATTATTAGCCTACATTGATCCTAAGCCCCCTCACCACCTATGCATGCAAGACAATTTACCCTAAGCCCATGAATTAACTAAGTAGTTACTCATCTTTAGAAGATATTCAAATATTGTTGTGTTAAGCTTAGATTCTTACCTGCAATGTGAAAGCTTTCTTGATACTCTTCAAAGACTTATTACAAATTGGTGAATTTTGGGTGTTAGTTAGCTTCCTCCCCTTAGAACTCTCTCTCTCTCTCTCACTCTAAAATCTAGTAGAAAATGATTCTAACTGATCAGGAAGGGGTATTTTAATGATATAGGGTCAGGTTTTAAAATGACAAAAAGGGTTCCCCGACACAGGTATGTGATCGCAAAACCGATATGCGGTCCGCAAAGATGCTGCAAAAATAAGCTCAGCCGGGTGGAACATCTGATCGAGTATGCGGCCATTATGCGGCCCACATACCTGTTCTGCGGTTGCATAATGCACCGCAGAACTCCCCCCCCCCCCAAAACTCCAAGGCAGATATGAGATGGGTTATGCAGCCCGCATATTAATTATGCGATCACATTTTGGGCCGCAGAAACGCACTCTTTCGCGAACATTTTCTTCTAAGTCCGTAGGGTACTGTTCAATTCAAAAGGTCTGAACCGCGGCGAGCTTCACATAAATCTAATCTGGACTTCACGAAGTACCGATTTTCTAGGTAAAATTTTACGGGGCCTTAAATGAATAATAAGCTCAACTTCAAACTCACAAACTACGGAGATGCAACTGATAAGGCTAAAGGTCAGTGCAGATCAATGAAAATCTATGAAACTCATGTGAACATGAAAACATAATAACTCAAACATGTAGACTATTGGAAACTCATGAAAACAATATCAACAGGGATCAATTAACGGTTTAATCAATAATCGAATAAAGACTCAGAAGCAGGACACATAATCACAAATGGGATATTTGACTAATAAGAACATAAACCTAAACATTAACATGCTAAACACCATAAAACAATTGTAATACACAGAATATAACTAGCATATCTGTAGCATTCAAAAGAGATGAACAAAAGAGAGGAATGAGAGATGTGGCGGCTTTTTTGAGAGCAACAGACCAAATGAGAGCTCTTTCTCAGTTTCTTAAGACCCAGAAACCTCAAGTTTGGACCAGCGACAATACTCAGTAGACAAAAAGAAAGGAAATAGTCAGAAACCTTAAGTCTTTGAACTCTTTATTTCTTAGCTAGCGTTTGTGTGTGTGATTTTCTTCAGTGTTAGGTGGTTGGTAGTGTTAGGTAAGAGCATTTACGGCTCATAATTGTAGCTCCATTTAAAGCTCTAATCTTTCAAAGGATTCAAATCAAATACTGGAAGATGATGATAGTCGAGTGATGATAACAAAATCAGAGGTAAAATCAGAGAAGACAAAGGGAAAATGGTCACGAGCTTACCTATGAGTAGAGAAGTTGACCGTGTCACGACCTCAAATCCAGGCCAGTCGTGATGGCGCCTATCATAGAACTAGGCCAGCCAAAACCCAAACTCGAATCATAATAAGCTTCCCTTTTACATCTTTACTATACTGATTACCAATAAAGGTTCCTTTAAACATTTATAAAACAGTTAAATCTATACTGAACATTAAATACAACCCCCGAGAACCCGGAGTCATTGGTCATTAGCATCTACATAAAATATACAACTTAACGAAAATAAATTCTACAATAGTAAGCAGGGGAGGGAGAAGGGTTGCGGACGCATGCAGCTACCTCGCAAACTTCCGAGAATCTCTGGAACAGATAGACAGCTCACCCTGCCCTAACACCTGAATCTGCACACAAGGTGCAGGGAGTAATGTGAGTACACCAACTCAATAGTAATGAAAATAAATCAGGTCTGAGCAGCAAGAAAGACATAAAATCAATGTCATCAATTCACAAGATGCACAGCCTTTCATTCCAACAGTATAACATAGATATATGAAATCATCATGCCTTAAACTTCAGAAAAATCCTTTGAAGAATTTATATTTTCAACAACTTCAAACCGAAAGATTTAGTATGAAAATGAAATAAATCATATAGAGGCCCGTCGGGCAAAACATGTTTCATAAACTCAGAGTGAAAGTAGTAAAATCATAAGTAGCCCCTCGGGCAAAAACATGTATCATAATCAGCCTCTGGGGAATGCCTCACAGTCACTCATAATCAGCCCCTCAAGCAAACCTCACCATCACTCAAAATCAGCCCTCGGGCATACCGCACAGTCACTCATGCCTCCCAATCACTCCGTACTTGGCACTCGGCACTCTGTGCGCTCACTGGGGGTGTGTACAGACTCCGGAGGGGCTCTTTCAGCCCAAGCGCTATATCAGTCAGCACCCCACCATCACTCAGCACCTCACGATCAGGCCCTCGGCCTCACTCAGCAGAACCACTCAAAAGGCCCCTCGGGCGAATCAGTAAAACAGGGTACTCGACCCAAAACATCATTTTAAATCTCAAAGTGCTGTAAATCAGGCTGAGTTTCGAAAACAGTAAGCACAATGTGGCTGAGTGAAATCATCAACAAATAGTGAAGAAAAACAACAGTGAAAATCCCCCAATGGGTCTAAACAGATCGGCACGAGGTCCCAAACACGGCCTATCGCCCAAATATTTCAACAATCTTTAGAACACAATTTAACATATGGTTTTGAGTAATATATGCAACTCAATAGTTGCCGGGAGAGGACCTAGTCCAATCCAAAAATCAGTGCGCGCCACATACTCGTCATCCGACATGTGCGCCATTCTAAAATCAGGGAGAAATATGTAGTCGGGGGTTTCATACCCTCGGGACAAGATTTATAACCATTACTTACCTCTATCAGGACACAACACTACTCTGCAATGCTCTTGCCCCTCAAATTGGCTCCCGATTTCTCCGAATCCAGCCAAAACCAGTTCAACATCATTAATATATACTCAAGGAACACAACCCAATCGAAAATCATCAAATTATATAAGAATCTCGAAATTCGCAAAACCTGAGCCCCAGGCCCACGTCTCGGAATCCGATAAAATTTGCATCATTAGAATCCACGTCCTCCCACGATTCTATACATACCAAGAACACTAAAATCAGACCATAATCGCCCACTCAAATCCTCAAAGGAAAAATTAATTTCCCATGCACCCTTCTTCCCCATTTGGGTTTAATTCCAGCAAATTCTATGGTTTAATTACTTAGAAATCGACATATAAACGAGTTATGATGTTCAAAACCTTACCTCCAAGTGATTCCCTTCAATTTCCTCTTCAACCCTCTCAAAAGAGCTCCAAACTCGTCAACAATGGTGGAAAATGAGCTAGTCTTGCACAAATGGCCTTTTAAAACATTCTGCCCAGCCATTAAATTTTCTTCATTGCGATCGCGACCCTTGGCACGCGATCACAATGCACAGACCAACCATCCAATGTGATCGCAGACCAATACACACGATCGCATAGAACAATTTTCCACTCCACACACGCGCCTCAAAATACTCTACGCGATCACAGAAATATCCACGCGATCGCACTGCCTTTCCTGACTAAACTATGCGATCGCATAAGGAAAAATTCATGCCCCACTCTTTTACTCGACGCGATTGCAAACATCCTCACGCGATCGCGTAGAAGGAAACCAGAACCTCACACCAGCAAAAATCTGCCCAGTTTTCAAGTCAAGAGTTGGTTTGTTAACCACCCGAAACACACCCGAGGCCCTCGGGACCTCAACCAAACATACCATCATATCCCATAACATCATTCAAACTTAGTCGAGCCTTCGAAACACAAAAAAAATGCAAAAACACCAAAATTACATCAAATTCAAGCCTATGAACTTTCAAACTTCCAGATTTCGCCAACGACGCCGAAACCAACGAAAACACCTCCGATTGACCTAAAATTTTGCACACATACTCAAAATGACATTACGAACCTGTTCCAATTTCCGGAATTCCATTCCAACCCCAATAGCTTATTTTCCACTGCCGACCGAAAATCGCCAAAAACTAACTTTCGTCAATTCAAGCCTAATTCTACACCGGACATCAAAACTCCATTCTGAACGTCCCAATTCACCTAACGAACCCATCTGAGCCATAAAATCCGCATTCCGAGGTCGTTCACCAATAAGTCAACTCTCAGTTGACTTTCTCAACTATTAGGCTACCTTGAGAGACTAAATGCCTCAATTCTCACCATGACCACTCCAGACCCAAACCAACTGACCCAACATAACAAAAACAGGCTAGCAATATATGACAAATGCAGAAATGGGGGAAACGGGGCTAAACTCCCGGAACGACCGGCCGGGTCGTTACATCCTCCCCTACTTTAACATACGTTCGTCCTCGAACTTGCCAAGAGTTGTTCTCCAACACCATCAAACTGTTACGTAGCTTGCAATGCACATACCCGGGGGTGATCCCACGTCACCCTATCCCATATAGGTCCAATAGCACAATACCGTTGAAATTTCGAAATCCAAATCCTGGCCCATAAACCTTAGAACCAAATTCCCACTTCTTAAATAATATACAAGATCAAAATTGCTATAACTATAAACTGAACAAGTTTGAACATGCTGAATCAAGCCATATATGCACCCTAAATGAAATCACATAATACACCGCGCGACTCAAACACTCATAGCGATAACTCTTAGTCACAATAACTGCTCAGAACAACCCAATATTGGTACATAACCTCTTATCAAGAAATGCCTCGCTCTAATACTTCCATGTACTGCCGATGATGAAAGAAGCACGTAGAACTAACAACCATTCATCCAATCAGTCAGACATGAAGCTCCCCCTTCCCAAACAGGAATCATAGCAGATTTCTAAGCCGACTCCCGATATTTATCCTTCCAACTATGCTGTAGAAAATTCTGAAAATGTTCAGTCTAGGCCCAATAACCTCTTCTCATCCATCACCAACACCCTGATAACATGACACATCGATACAATTCGAAGCCAAAACCTGTGCAACTTGTGCACCTAACAACAACATCCCAATGAAATCAACTAATATAAAAGATCCACACGAGAGGACTATCCTGCCATTAACAATTATCATCACCATATCATGCTAACCGCCTGGCACACACCGTAAAAATCAAAACACATGAATCCAATACCAAATGTCATAACCCTATATAACTCTGCTACACTGCGCGATCTCATCCAACCGCTGGTCCACTTGAAACATTTCAAGACACCTTGCCCAAAATCAATAACCATTCGAAATTCGCCATCAGGTACTCAAAGTGCATTGCCATAACCACGGGGAAAACCGGACGATACCATGCCACCCAAAACAGAAGGTATATAACCACCACGCCTCAATCCCGCAACACCCAATTACTTACCTTACTCAAATTTAGTTATAAAGCTCAATTAGAACTGCACCATATGTGCATATAACTAATAATCACCACTCTTCGCAACACGGAAGGTTAACTCATAGATCACTCTAGAATATGAATAAACTCAATCACAGTCGAATGGTACATTCCTCAATAGTAGAAATTCGGATCCAACAATTCCGACTCGGTGCAGAACACGCACCCATACTAGCCTACCAGTGAACCTAAATTAGCTCTGATCACCCACAACAGGTAGACAACTTACCGAAAAGTTCATAATGACAGAATCATGGTACATACTAACATCCGGCTAGCTCAGCTTACATCTTCACAGTTCACTTCCACAAATATCCTGTTTATGAGAACTCTCAGTCTCGAAGTCCATGAAACGTACGGATTACCATATCTATCACAACTCCACCGCTCGAATACATAACACATCCCAAATACTCACTCATTCCACGAGGGATACCCCTATAATTCTTTCATTTAACAAGCAACCCCGAATATCAACAGTCGATCCCATCATAGGGCGCCGCGATACCGGTGAAGTACCCTTAACTCAAACACATTGCTCTTTCTGAAATGTATACCCTCATCAAGTCGCTCCAATTAGCGATATCATCTACCTAGTCATCTGAAACTGCCCATGTTGCTTAATAATTTATGACCTTCCTTCCAGAACTGAACCGTGACCTCACATATGCAAATCTCAGCTCTACCCAACATACTGCATGCGACATGCAAACCTTGGAAAAAAATTCGGGAACTCCATGGTCCCTTCTGAGACACAAGCAACTACGTACCCAACTAGCCAAGAACTTCCATTTGATCCTGTTAAGAAGCAAATTCACTACACGCCACCCGCACCTCATGCTAAAAGAGAATATGCACACTTAACCGCGGTAGAAACCATCAAGAACTATCCGAAATCCCATTTGCGCAACACCAAACCATCAGGACTAAATTCTTATTACTCAACCAAGCTACGCAGGCCACCAAAAATCCAAGAGCGTTGCTAAGAAACACCTGTAAAACTCGCCACCTTATGACACCAAAAGAACTACTCGTATCCCTTACAATGTCGATCCGTCCTACTACCAAGTTACCCTATTTACCCAAGTTCCCTCTGGCTTACCTTCAAATTGATACTTCTCTCTGCCGTAATACCACAAGCATAAAACCATACCGTCTAAGGCTCATAAGCCGCCGAATACTCTCTCAAATATCCCCAAAAGTACCACATTCGAAATACTTACCCTGAAGAGACTTCGTGCGAATCTAAAGCCATTACCTTCACCTTCCTGATACTGATATGTAGAACCTGTGATGATGTAGAATACCACAAGTCTTGACATCCTCTAACGTAAATCTCAATCACACTGACCAATGAGACAGAATCGACCTGACCCGTTTGCACACTGACATACAAGGAAAGTAATCCACTCACTTGTAGCCGCAAGTAAATTCATACACTGCACACACTACACCTTTTACAATTTCCACTAAATCATTCAATAGAACCCAATTACCCAACAAAATACATTACAACCTATATCGAAGAAATTTCCATTACTCGTGACATTCCAGACCCCACACCTGCAGGTCATAAATGATTTACCAATATACATCGAACTAAAACCAATACCACACATAGTCGTGCAAACAACTTATCATTAATAGACTCCCCTACTTGGCTCAAAGCCAACGATCGAGACAACCAATAACTCATAATGCCCATAATAACACCACCCAGCTAACAACTCAAGTCATCTGCAAATTTCGCATTCACCATTGCAATAGTCACGCCAACTTCCACAAGCGATCTAAACTCCAATTACAACATATATCATTTACTGGTAGAAGAGAACTTATTACATAACTACATAGGGACCACACACCCCGGGATAACCCGCAGGAGATACCCCTGCCCACTTAGCCTCAACTACTATCTCTCCATACACTTCTGAAGACCAGAACTATCACGCAATCCCTACACCTTCCTGCATCTGAACATAACCAACGCCTACCCTCGAGGCACCACAATACGCGGTAAAAACCCGAAGCTGATGGTAGAACTAACCCTGGAGCGGTGGTCACAGAAATCTCGATCTTCTGGAAGCTCTACCCACACATGTCTCCCGGCTACGCGAATATGCCAGGACGCCATCAATGAATACAATAACAAGGAGTGCTAATACGACTGGAATACACCGTTAATCAAATACATGAACGTTACTGGGGAAAATGATCAACTCAAAGACATCACCAGGGACTCATAACCCAACAGATAAACCTGCTTCACTCCACAACTACACAACATGAGAGATCTTCCAAAATACACACAACTCAATGCCATATACCAAATCGAGACAGAAATCGAACACTCAATAAATCTTGCCACATTTCCAGTCAACACTTTTGTCACAAATCACAGTCTGAACACATCTAACCATCAAATCAAACCCACCAAATAGGCATCTTAGCAACCAATTCTCATCAATAACAACACAAATGGACATACAAGTCCCCAATTTCATGTGCCCACACAATGAAAATCTCATAAATCAAGCCACAGAATGAATCTGGCCTCAAATCCTCCAGACAGGCCCATTACCAATATGCCAAAATCACATCTCATCCATGGAAGCCACCAGTCGTCGATGCACAGCGGATACCAGGCGTGCGCGCTCGAATACATGGAAGGAATTCAAGAGTTACGCTCTTGGCTGAATACAATGGATTCGCACGACAAGAATTTTAAAAATGTGCGATTTTCCTAAGGGTTCCGCAGCCTCTCGAAGATAAGTACAGACGTCACTGTACCGATCCGCAAGACTCTACTAAACCTGCGCATGATCGGTGAGTCCTATGTAACCTAACGCTCTGATACCAAGCTGTCACGACCCCAAATCCAGGCCAGTCGTGATGGCGCCTATCATGGAACTAAGCTAGCCAAAACCCAAACTCGAACCATAATAAGCTTCCCTTTTACATCTTCACTATATTGATTACCCATAAAGGTTCCTTTAAACATTTATAAAATAGTTAAATCTATACTGAACATTAAATACAACCACCGAGAACCCAGAGTCATTGGTCATGAGCATCTACATAAAATATACAACTTAAAAAAAATAAATTCTACAATAGTAAGCAGGGGAGGGAGAAGGACCGCGAACGCATGTAGCTACCTCGCAAACCTCCGAGAATCTCTGGAACATATAGACAGCTGACCCTACCCTAACCCCTGAATCTGCACACAAGGTGCAGGGAGTAATGTGAGTACACCAACTCAGTAGTAATGAAAATAAATCAGGTCTGAGCAGCAAAAAACACATAAAATCAATGTCATCAATTCACAAGATGCACAGCCTTTCTTTCCAACAGTATAACATAGATATATGAAATCATCATGCCTTAAAACCAACTTCAGAAAAATCCTTTGAAGAATGTATATTTTTGACAACTTCAAATCGAAAGATTTAGTATGAAAATGAAATGAACCGTATAGAGGCCCCTCAGGGAAAACATGTTTCATAAACTCAGAGTGAAAGTAGTAAAATCATAAGTAGCCCCTCGGGCAAAAACATGTATCATAATCAGCCCCTCGGGCATGCCTCACAGTCACTCATAATCAGCCCCTCAGGCATACCTCACCCTCACTCATAATCAGCCCATCGAGCATACCTCACAGTCACTCATGCGTCCCAATCACTCGTCACTCGGCACTCGGCACTCTGCACTTTGTGCGCTCACTGGGGGTGTGAACAGACTCTGAAGGGGCTCCTTTAGCCAAAGCGCTAATATCACTCAGCACCTCAAAATCACTCAGCACCTCTCGATCAGGCCCTCTGCCTCACTCATTAGAACCACTCAAAAGGCCCTTTGGGCTAATCAGTAAAACAGGGTACTCGACCCAAAACATTATTTTAAATCTCAAAGTGGTGTAAATCAGGCTGAGATTCGAAAACAGTAAGCACAATGTGGCTGAGTCAAATCATCAATAAATAGTGAGGAAAAACAGCAGTGAAAATCCCTCAAGGGGTCTAAAAAGATCGACACGAGGCCCCAAACACGGCTTATAGCCCAAATATTTCAACAATCTTTAGAACACAATTTAACATAAGGTTTTGAGTAAAATATGCAACTCAATAGTTGCCGCGGAGAGGACCTAGTCCAATCCAAAAATTAGTGCGTGCCACATACTCAGCATCTGACATGTGCGCCATTCTAAAATCAGTGAGAAATATGTAGTCCGGGCTTTCATACCCTCAGGACAAGATTTATAACCATTACTTACCTCTATCGGGCCACAATACTAGTCCGAAATGCACTTGCCCCTCATATTGGATCCTGATTGCTCCGGATCTAGCCAAAACCAGTTCAACATCATTAATATATACTCAAGGAACACAACCCAATCGAAAATCATCAAATTATACAAGAATCTCGAAATTCGGCCAAACCCGAGCCCCGGGCCCATGTCTCGGAATTTGATAAAATTTGAATCATTAGAATCCTCGTCCTCCCACAATTCTATACATACCAAGAACACTAAAATCGGACCACAATCGCCCACACAAATCCTCAAAGTAAAAATCAATTTCCCATGCACCCTTCTTCCCTAATTTGGGTTTAATTCCAGCAAATTATATGGTTTAATTACTTAGAAATCGACATATAAATGAGCTATTCTCGCACAAATGGCCTTTTAAAACATTCTGCCCAACCATTAATTTTTTTTCACTGCGATCGCGACCCTTGGCATGCAATCGCGATGCACAGACCAACCAATCAATGTGATCATAGACCAATACACGCGATCGCATAGAACAATTCTCCACCCCACACACGCGCGTCAAAATACTTTACGCGATCGAAGAAATACCCACGTGATCGCACTGCCTTTCCAGACCAAACTATGCGATCACAATCCTAACCATGCGATCGCATAAATAAAAATGCCTGCCCTACTCTTTTACTCTACGAGATTGCAAAAAGCCTCCCACGATCGCGTAAAAGGAAACCAGAACCTCACACCAGCAAAAATCTGCCCAGTTTTCAAGCCAAGAGTTGGTCCGTTAACCACCCGAAACACACCCGAGACCCTCAGGACCTCAACCAAACATACCATCATATCCCATAACATCGTTCAAACTTATTCGAGCCTTCGAAACACCAAAAACAACACAATAACACCAAAATTACATCAAATTCAAGCCTATGAACTTTGAAACTTCCAAATTTCACCAACGACGCCGAAACCAACCAAAACACCTCCGATTGACTTGAAATTTTGCACACATACTCAAAATGACATTACAGACATATTACATTCCAACCCCGATAGCCTATTCTCCACTGCCGACCGGAAATCACCAAAAACTAACTTTCACCAATTCAAGACTTATTCTACACCGGACATCAGAACTCCATTCCGAACACACTCCTAAGTCCCAATTCACCTAAGGAAACCATCCGAGCCATAAAATCCGTATTCCGAAGTCGTTCACCAATAAGTCAACTCTCAGTTGACTTTATCAACTATTAGGCTACCTTGAGAGACTAAATTCCTCAATTCTCACCATGAACATTCCAGACCCAAACCAACTGACCCAACACAACAAAAACAGGCTAACAATATATGAAACATGTAGAAATGGGGGAAATGGGGCTAAACTCTCGGAACGACCGGCCGGGTCGTTACAGACTGTTTAGGGAAAAAACCATCGGGTAAGAGCCCTAATGTCCAGAGATTGCTTCTCTTGACCTCTGGACAAAGAATAATCATGATAACCCGGAGAAATGTTCATGCATGCCATATATTTAGCAAAGAATATGAGGTTTTAAAGATTTGACTCTTGCATGATTTCGTCTAGGGTTTTCAGATTTGGGGTTTTGAATATCCATAAATGAGAATGAAAGTCTGGCCTCAAATTTTATAGCTTAGGGACGAAGCGATTTGACTCTGTCAGTTGGGATTTGATAGTAAATACAGAATGGTGTTCAATCTTACGGGTTTAATCTTTGATGACTCAGATTAAGTTAATAAAAGGGGAAATAACAGCGGTATTCTGGCTAGAGAAGCAAGAAAGGATGATTTGATGAGATCTTTCATGACCTTGCAAGAATTTGTGAAAGATTTTGTTGATTGATGTTTATGGGTGATTTGAGAGAAAAGAGAGAAAAAGAGGAAATGAAGGCGGTCGTATGTGTAAGGGAAATGATTAGGGTTTTTGAGTGAGACCAACCGGTCTCTAGGTTAAGAATGAGGGAATTGATTTGGGCAGTTGATCTTTTAGATCAATGATCCTATTAATTTAAGACGAAAACATTTTAAATGGGGGAATACGAGGGTCGTCGGATATCTTGGTTTGGACGGATGAGATTAAGTCTTATAAGACTAAAGAAAAAATAGAAAAATGAATATTAAATGCAGAACGGTTATAGGATAGGCTAATGATCCAGATTCATTTGTGTTCCCTTTGTGAGGGTGGGAGACGGGTGATGCAGCGTGATCTAATTGGTGCATATGGGATAACTTGGATCGCCAAGGTGGGGAGAAAGGAATTGGTCCTGGGTCAGATTTGGCTTTGGGCTTGATAATTGGGCTGAAATTCATTTAAAGAATAACCACGTTATGTTTCATTGAGGAATTGCAATGATAGCCCTTTAGTTGTTTAACCTTTTGAAATTAAATTAAATAAACTTAATTAGTTTCAATAAAATATTATAACATTATAATTATAAATACTATAATTATTAAAATTAATTATTTGTGAAAATTCTTTGTTTTCTAAATTGTACTAATTTTGAATTTTCACATAGTAATCTAATTAACCAGTAATTAAAGAGTAATTTATTAAATTAATTATAGAACCTATATATAGAAATTATTTTACTAATCCTAAAATAGTAAATATAGTTGTAACTACAAAATGTCAATGCTATGTGATTAACTTTAAAACTAATGCTTGATTAATTTGTAAAAAATAGATATTCATCACTGGAAAATACTTTGAAAATATTTATTGTAATTTATTAAGTATAAATAAATTAATTTAAAAAGGGATTGTCAAAATTAATTGTCAACATTTGCTCCTCTTTGACCGGAGACGATGAAAGAGTTGGTGAATTTGCATGATTTAATTGAGGAAGAATCAAGAATGATTTGGGAATATTGGGGCCGAATTCTAGCTTTGAATTGCTTACATACCTCGGGCTTAACGAGGATCATGCCTTATGTAGATCTGGAGTAAGTATTTTGGGGAATCAGCACTCACAAGGATTGTCTCAGTATCGTATTGTGACGATACATCAAGATGGAAGATTGGTCACTCATAGTAGCTTGAATTTTGCTGCCTGATTTGAATGATACCAACTTGTCACGACCCAATTTCCACTATGTTGGGTATCGTGATGGAACCTAGTCTTAAGGACTATGTAAGCTTAACATTTACGGAATAATAGCAATAATAGAATAACATCTAATAATTTCTGAAATGAAATTCTCTATACAGTTTACAATTTCTCCAAAACCGATAGTACAAGTCATAAGCTCTACAGAGTTTACCACAACTTCAAAATACAACTAGTCTGAAATAAGTGAAGACAATGTAAAAACAAAATAGGATGAGGACTCTGAAGCCTGGGAACGCAGCAGTAGGTTTACCTTGAGTCTCCACACATCAATCCGCACTGCTAGCTACTGACCAACCGGCTACGCAAAACCTGGATCTGCACAAAAATGTGTAGAAGTGTAGTATGAGTACATCACAGCGGTACCCAACAAGTATCAAGACTAACCTCAGTGGAGGAGTGACGAGGAACAGTCAAGACACCTACTGTACTATATAACCTGAACAAGTATGACTATAGACACAACAGAATATGATATCTACATAAAGACTATGCGATGTGGCTAACAATACAGTAATTGCAATAAGAAAGGAAGACAATAAGTACCAGCGGAATACCCAAATAATGACATAGGAGGATGAACGGAACAAATTCAAAGAAAAATCCGAGATCACAGATACAGGAAAGACAAGTAATAACTTAACAACAATGATAGTATTCACATTACATTTTAGTCAATAAACTCCACGAGGTACCAAACCTCAGACTATTCACACTCATGGGTTCCAATATCTGAACCCTAACATTTGGCATCATGTGCCCTCATTTCACATCATAATCGCACTGACGACTCATGTGCCAAATAGAACCACTCCCACATAGAAGGCAATTACGACAACGGTATCTATACTCAAAAATAACAAGGAAGCCCCTTAATCTGATAAGTGTTCTTAGCTATGTATATACTTGTGCAAGTGTCCTAACATAGTTCAAACCAGCTAGTAAGCGTAAGAAAAGGAACAGACAACACGTAGAAGGTTTCCTCACAACTTTCACAATCATAAGCTCACAAAGGTAAGTGTAACACTACACAAATATCAACAACAAAAATTCCCCCAGGCCAACACAAGTCATCACAAACCAATACCTGACACAACCCACCTTGTCTCGCCACATGTGCAATAGTAAAGTAAATGTCCGCCTTGTCTCGCCACACGTGCATAATAACATTCCCACCTTGTCTCGCCATATGCGCAACCCACATATATATAAATATCCCCTCTTGTCATGATGCATGTGCAAATATCAATAGTAACCACAGCAAGGAAGAAACCTTGTGCAACCCCACATCTAGAAACCTTGTGCATCATAATAACCACAAACGCACGGCAAAAACCTCATGCATCACCACAACAAGTACAACAACAACAATGACAATAATACAAGGTACAGTAAATAAATCAACTCAAGAACCTTCGAGCACAAGAAAGGTAAAACTATTTCACAAGGAATAACCACAATAAGGAATACTAGGCATAATAAGGACAGCTCAACAAGGAAAAAATAACATGTAACAATAGTTCCACAATGTACGGTTCAACAACAAGAAACTAACACGAGTCCAATAATTCCAAATATGGGTGAGTCCACTAAGGCATAGGATATCTAAGATGCTTTTAAGTTTGGATATATACGGGAGAGATACAGCCAAATTCAAATAAATGTAGGCAGCAAGAAGATCACCATAACCTCAATTAAGGAAGAACAGTTACAAAGGGATAACTACAGCTTCAATAAAAAATAAGCAGTTAGGGGAAAAATAACATGGCAATAGAAGAAATAGCAATCTCAATTAAGGCACATATGAATCAAATAACAATAAGAGTGGATCATGAAGCAATTGGTTCTTATTAATCAGGTAAAGGTGAAACTAGTAATTAAGGAACGTACTCATATTAAGAACAACTGCATATTCAATGAATACAAAGACCTAGGGACTCTAAGAGGCCAATTTCCACAAATAAGTTTGACAAAGTACTCGTCACCTCGCGTACACAGACTACAATCAACATAGAAGACTCAAATCCTAAGGGGTAGTTCCCCCACACAAAGTTAGGCAAGATACTTACCTCAATAAAGACAAAGCGGTACTCAAAAATGAACTGCTCGGGTACAAAGACCTCTGGACGGAACTTAAATTCTCAAAATGACCGGTCGGGTCATTACAAAAATTTTATGATCGTTGATCGTCCTGATCTAGGATCTTAGGCCCGCTACTCGGTTGGCTGTCCCATAGCATTGCAGTTTGGTCTGCTGCTAAGAAAAAGTTTCACGTTGCGGTGCTTGTTCCTGAAAAATGAATGAAATACATACATACCCATACATTGTAATGTAGAATATATTTATATGCGATGTAATGATGCAGGAATGATGATGCTTAGCTGCCGCCGAGCCATTATTTAGGATTGGGATGATGGATACTTGATCCTGACTCGATTTGTTAGCCAGGTTGTGTACCGTTCGCAGCTGTCAGAGCATTTGAAAATTGTCTCCGCTTGTTGAGAGAGCTTGATTGGTAAAGTGTGTCTCCGCTGTTTGGAGAGCTTTGCACTGAGAAATGTCTCCTCTTGTTGGGAGAGATTGATTTTTAAAGTGCGTCTTCGCATGTTAGGAGAGCTTTGCACTGAGATGTAAAGTAATCCCCACTTGGGAGCAATTGATTAAAATCGTAATCATGCATGAAGCTGCATGAGCAAAACGTTAAAATATTCAAAGTAATAGCAAATGAAATTAAAGCATGCCAAAGAGATACTCTGGAATGCGAACCTAAGTTAAGGCCTTAAAATGGTGGAACGTTGGTGGCGAGGTTTGCGACAGTCTATTCTAGTGACGGAGCAGTGGTGCAAGTTGCTTTGTTGGTGAAGTTTGCAGCTTGCTATATACAAGGCTCCGATTGGTGAAGCCGGCGTTCGATTTGTATAGAGTGCTCCGATTGATTGAGCTGACGGATTGCTATCTATGGGACTTTGATTGGCTAAGATAACATTCGGTTTGTACAAGATGCTCCAATTGATTGAGCTGAGGTTTATCTATATACAGGACTGCGATTGGCGAAGCCGACATTCGATTTGTAAAAAATGCTCTGATTAGGTGAGTAGATGATTTGCTATGTACAAGTTTTCGTATCAGTCATCTAATTCCCAGGTACCTTCAAAGGATTTAAAAGTTATCTTTAATTGTACTAGAAAAATTCGAGTAAAGGAAAAAGAGAGATAATTTTAGCCAAGTTGTGGATCTGGAGTTTGCCTAAGTTTGGTCTTAGTGCTTCTTACTCCCGTTGACCCTGCACTCAAAGGAAACTTCTTAGCAGAGAGGAAGTTGGTTTGTGTCGATCACAGTGTTGGTTTGCCCCGACCTTGAACATGGTCATTCCACAAAGTCCGGTAGATGTAGCAAATAACTGTATATACCTATATTTTTCTTTAGAAAACATTTCAAAAATAACATGTTTTTAAGGCAAATGTAGCCAATCAAGATTATGACACATTATGAAAGGCTTTCCACACGCAAACGTATCTTTTTGAAAACTTTGACATTTTGATGTTAACTTCTGTGAAACCTCTAATAATGTTGCCTCTTGTTATTATGACTGTGTCCTAATTTGAACGAGTGCATTACAAAGGTTTTCCTAGGGTTAAGACCGAACCCTTTCAGGTTGCCTATGTATCCGAACTGGAATCAGGTCTAAGCGTAGTTCAATTACAATAGATGCAAAATGATGTGATTGAGAATGAAAATGGTCGAGTATGACTCAGACAGCCTATGTATCCAAGTGGAATCAGGCCATAAGGTAGTTCAGTTACAAAAGACGACTGAATCCGATGAGGATTGCCTACGTATTCAAGTCGGCGTAGTTCCTGAGCAACATACAAAATGGATATTTTGTAGTTTTTCCTATGTGGGTTTCCTACATATCCCTCCATGGGAAGTCAGATTGAACGTAGTTCTGTTACATAAAAAACCTAACTCTATTTTGTCTTTAGACATCGTATCTCTTGATTGTGTTTGAGTATAGAATTTGTGTTGACTCTTCCGTCCATATTTTCAAAAATTAGAGCTCCGCCCGATAGTGATCGGTGAACCATGTAAGGACCTTGCCAGTTTGGTGCAAACTTTCCTTTGGCTACTTCTTGATGGGAAAAGATTTTCTTAAGAACCAACTACCACGACGTGAATTGGTGAGGCTTCACTCTTTTATTAAATGCACTGGCCATCATGTTTTGATATAATTGACCATGACATACTGCATCAATTCTTTTCTCGTCAATGAGCATTAGTTGTTCCTGTTTTACCAGTATCCACTCTACATCGCCCATTTTTTCCTCTTGAATTAATCTTAAGGACGGTATCTTGACCTCTGCGGATATCATCGCTTCAGTTTCATATACCAACATGTACAGTGTTTCCCTAGTGGAAGTTCTCATGGTATTTCGATAACCCAGTAAAACGAAAGGTAGTTTCTCGTGCCATTGGTTGTAACTGTCCACTATCTTCCGCAGAATCCTCTTGATATTCTTGTTGGTGTCCTCGACTGCCCCATTCATTTATGGTCAGTAGGTTGTGGTATTACGGTGGACGATTTTGAAATTCTCGTAGATTTCTCTCATGAGGTCTCTATAGAGGTTAGCATAATTGTCAGCAATGATAGACTCCAGTATCCAAAATCTGCAGACAATGTTGTTTCGGACAAAATCTGCCACCACCTTCTTCATGACGGCCTTGTAAGATGATGTCTCGAACCACTTAGTGAAATAGTCGTTAGCTACCAAAATGAAACGATGTATGTCTGATGTTTCAGGCTCTACAGGTCCAACCACGTCCATGCCCCAAGAGGTGTATGGCCAAGGTGAACCCATTACGTTTAGCTCATTTGGTAGGACCCGGATGAATACCCATAAATAGCATTGGTGACACTTCTGCACGTAGCGGATGTTGCTTCTTTCCATAGTCATCCAAAAGTACCCTGCTCTCAAAATCTTCTTGGCTAATGTGAACTCGCTCATGTGGGGTCCGCATGTTCCTGCATATATTTCCTCCAATAGTCTGGTTGCTTTGGCAGCGTCTACAGATCTTAACAAACCTAAGTCTAGGGTCCTCTTGTACAGGACTTTCCTGTAGAGGAAAAAGTGGTTTGCCAGCCTCCGGAGGGCTCGCTTTTTACCATTAGTATCATTCTTCGAGTATTCTCTAGTCGCAAGGAATTTCTTGGTGTCATGATACCATGGTTTACCATCGGGTTCTTATTCTACATGGAATCGATAGGCATGTTAATGCATGATCTCCACCTCGATAATTTCGATTTAATTCTTATCCGGATGCTGAATTATAGATGATAGGGTTGCAAGGATGCGATGGACTCGTTCTAAATCCTTGGGATCTGCTTGAACTCAATCTTAGTGAACTTCTTGCACACCTCCTTCACAGAGTGCAGGTACGACAGTATCTTGACATTCTTGGTAGACCATTCTCCTTGGACTTGGTGTATCAGCAAATCGGAATCTCCTATGACCAGTAGTTCATTGATGTTCATGTCGACTATCATTCTGATTCCAAGGATGCGCGCTTAATATTCACCCATTGGTATAAGAGAATCTTATTATTGCTGATGCTGGATAGTGGTATCCAGACTCTAAAATCGGGATTTCCCCAAGTTCAACTCCTTTGAAATTTGTCGCTCCATCGAAAAATATTCTCCACCCAGGGAATGATTCTGCAATATCTCCCCTGGCAAATAGTACTTCTTCATCGGGGAAATACGTGGTAAGCGATTCCTAATCTCCATCCACCGTATTCTTGGAGAGGTGATCATCTAAAGCTTTTCCTTTGATAGCCTTCTGAGTTAGGTACACAATGTCAAATTCGCTGAGGAGAATTTTCCATTTAGCTAGCTTTCCGGTGGGCATTGGCTTCTGAAAAATGTACTTGAGTTGGTCGGGTCGAGATATCATATGCGTGGTGTACACTGACATATAATGCCTTAGCTTCAAAGAGATCCATGTCAGAGCACAACAAGTGCGTTCTATCTGGGTATACTTGGCCTCACATGGCGTGAACTTCTTGCTTAACTAGTAGATGGAATGCTCCTTTCTCCCAGTTCCGTCACGTTGCCTCAAAACATAGGCGAAAGCATTTTCCTAAACTGAAAAATAGAGTAATAATGGTTTCGATGGTTCGGGGGGAACCAACACTGGCGGGTTTGAAACATACTCTTTGATTATGTCGAAGGCTTTCTAGAACTCCTCCATCTATTTTGTGGACGCATCTTTCTTCAACAACTTGAAAATGGGTTCACAGATTTTCGTGGACTAGGCTATGAAACGATTGATGTACTTCAATCTTCCCAAGAAACTCATGACCTTCCTGCGTATAATGAAACCCAATAGTATTCGAGTGGGGACACTGAACGCACACTTTTCTGGATTCAACTTCAAATTGTACCTTCACACGCGTTCGATAAATTTCCTCAAGTCGTCCAAATGCTCTGAGCTCCTTCAAGACTTTATGATGACGTCATCCACATCTCTTCAATCTCCATATGAATCATGTCGTAAAAAAGGGTCACCATGGCCCTCATGTAGGTGGCATCGACGTTCTTGATACCAAAAAGAATAACTCTATAAAAGTAGACTCCACAAGTTGTGGTGAAAGTTGTCTTCTCTGTGTCTCCCTCGTGCATTAAGATTTGACGGTATCCAGCGGAACAATCCAAGAACGACTATAGTTCATGTTTTGCGCAGTTGTCGATGAGGATGAGGATGTTTGGTAGAGGGAAATCGTCCTTTGGACTAGCTTTATTGAGATCTCGGTATTCCACACATATTCTAATTTTCACATCCTTCTTGGGTATTAGGACGATGTTTTCCAAAAATC
This sequence comes from Nicotiana knightiana, assembly GCA_005239525.1. Classification (NCBI taxonomy): domain Eukaryota; kingdom Viridiplantae; phylum Streptophyta; class Magnoliopsida; order Solanales; family Solanaceae; genus Nicotiana; species Nicotiana knightiana. Next base: position 164,908 of record ML384754.1, on the reverse strand, counting down.
TTGGATAGTTGGTGACCCTTACTACATTTTCTTATACATGTTTTGTCATGTCTTCCTTTATCCTCGGATTTAAATCAGGTTTGAACTTTCTGGGTTTTTGTTTGACTGGCGGCCTAGTAGGGTCGGTAGGCAGTCGATGCGAGACAATGTTAGTGCTTAATCCTGGCATTTCATCGTAGGACCATGAAAACACATTGACGTACTATCGGAAGAGCTCAATCATTTTTTCCTTCTGCTCGGCTTCTAGGTGAACGCCGATCCAAGTTTCTTTTCTATCTTCTTTAGTTCCAAAATGGAATACCCGATCGATATAGAAGGTTCGTTCACTCCCTATTCTTTGAGAGGTTTCTTGCTACAATAGCATTAGCTAGGAAATCAAGGCAGGTCGAACAGAGTCATTCCTAGGGTGAAGATCATCGGATGGAAAAATGGATTGAGCTGGCTAATCACTTGATGACCCGGTGGAGAATGGGAATAGAGATCGCTCCCATAAAAAAATGAATGGGACTCCTAATCCTGATCGAACCAGAGATTCAAACAACCTGGGGAGAGATTGACCACTTCTATTTCTTCCAGGTTAGGCTTTTTTTGACTTTCCAACTGCTCGATCTCTTGTGGGAGATTGTCGGGCATCATGCTCTTTTTGTACTCCTCGTAATCCAGGTTGTTGCACCCAACAATTTTGTTACATTTCATAATTGTGGAACACGGTTTTTTATTGGTTTGATTACTGAAAAGAAAAGCTAAGTATAAATAAAGTGGTCAAACAAAGTTGCAATATTTAGGGAAATGATTCTTTTTATTTAATCAAAAAGGGAACGTCCTAAGCGTTCACAGGAGGCAAATGACAAAAAGTTACAGACACAATACAAGCCTCAACTGACCGTGCTCTTTTCAAAAGAAAACTTTTACAGATCCATACTACCAAGACTCCCTGCAAACCAAAGATGGATTGGCGGTCCAATTTTGCAGCTCTCCCCCTGGTTTGGCATCCCTGATATTCGATGTCTTGATGTTAGTTCCTTCATAGCATTCTTCAATCATATTCACGAATATATTTTCCATCTCGTCAATGATATTATCTTTGGGTACAAAACTACATCCTGGACTTGCAACATGCTCTAGCGCAAAAACCTTTTTCCCAGAGCTAATGGTGCGAGATTTCCCTTCCAGAGGCTGATATCCTATGCCAGCTCCCTTTTGCCCATTATATTCAATTGGCTCTATAATTCCATCTGAATTGGGTCCCAACCCTGTATCCATATTTCATCATTTCCCTCATAGCCATCTTGGATTTGTACGGTGACTGCATTCCCAAGCTTTGTTCACTCTTCTCCATCTCAATAGTCTGCATGATTTCCACAGTGTGGAAGGAAACTCCGTCCACCCCTTCAATGAATGGAATAACATAATCCAAATATGAGGAGTGGCCCCACTCGTCAAGAACCAGGGTCTCCTGGAATCCCCACTCAATTTATACATTAGTGCAAAGTGGATGGCACAACCCCTTCCATATGTATCCAGGGCCTGCCCAGCAGCAAGTTGTAGGAAGAGGAGATGCCCATCACTTGAAACAACATCGAAAAATCATTCATACCAATCTGTAAGGCTAAATAAATATCTCCAATAACATCCTTTTGTGAACCATCGAAGGCTTTCACCCTTAAGTTGATTTCTTTGACTACCCTCAAGTAAATTCCTAACTCCTGTAGGGTAAAGAGGGGACAAATATTGACTCCTAACCTTCCATCGACCCGCACCTGTGACACCACTTTTTCCCCACATTTGACAGTAATGTGAAGAGGCTTGTTGTGACTTGCACCTTCGACAAAAAGTTCGTCTCTTCTGAAGGTGATCATGTTTGCTTCGACAATTTTCTCAATTGTCGCGGACAACGCCTCACTAGTGGTGTTGCTTGGTACACTTCCCCCAATTAGTACTTTCAGCAGGACGTCCTTATGACTGTCGGAGCTCATTAATATATCTATGATTGATATCTATGTTGGAGTTTTCTTCAACTGCTCTTCCACAGAATACTCTTTGCTTGACATTCTTTTTCAAAACTCAGCGGCTTCTGGATCTGTTATGTTCCTCCTTTGAATTTGTTCTCTGCCCGGATTTCCTGGATTGACATCTTCAGGGGCATAGCATCTTCCAGACGTAGTCTTACCATGGGCTGCAGCAGAGTCTTTCATTTCGGCCTTTCCCATTTGTTGTTATATCCGTAGGACGGTTTTGTACTCCGATCTTCTTCATCTCTAGTAGCATCGACAGGTTTCTGCGGATAAGTCTGAACCATCATTGTAGACCTTAGTTGTACTGTAATGATCGGAGCCTTTTGAGGAGGGATCCTTGGCGGCTTCTGCATTTCCTATAGTGACAATTGTTCCTTTCATGTCATATTCTTCATCTAATATGATCATGTTAGTTCCCTGGTTTCGATGATTTGGTAGTGGGTTGTGATTCACATTGGGTGGTGCCAGAGTGCATTGGATGGAGCCGCTCTAGATCAGGGTTTCAATTTTATTTTTCAACATGAAACAATCTTCAATATCATGTCCATGTACATTGGAATGGTACACACATCTTTTAGTGGCATCAAAATACATGGAGGGATGTTCAGGATCCCTTCCATCAATTGGGTGTATCAATCCTAATTTTCTCAATCATTCAAACAATGGGGCTAGAGGCTCAGCAATCGGGGTATAAGTTCTAGGACCCCCTCTCTTCAAAGTTGGGACAAGGGCATGGTGCATAAGCTGTTCGGTTCTAAGGAGTAGTGGTTTGGATAGGAGCATATAGTCGTTGTGCATTTTGGTTGTTGTTGGGTCGAGGAGGGTTGTATTGTGGTTGAGGGTGGTAATATGGCTGTGTATTATAGACTGGAGTGCAAGTGGGTGGTGGTGAGTGGTTGTTTGGGTAATAAGAGGTGCTCTTGTGATATGGGTTGGGTTGGTAGTAAGGGACAATTGTTGATACCTCCTCTTTCTTCTTCTTTTCACTTCTGATTAACCCTGAAACTTCCGATTAACCTTGACTAGATGGCCTTGGTGGCCGCTTGCAGTGGATTATACTTTACTAGTTTTTATGCCCTCTTAAAAAAAATCTGCCATCTTGACCAGCTTGAGGAAATTGTGTCCCATCATTTCTATCATCTTTTCAAAGTATATTCCCTCCTGGGCTTTGAAGAGCTATTTGGTTAGCTCACTGTCATCCAGCGGAGGCTGCATCCTAGTTGCCTCGGACCTCCACCAGAGTGCTTATTCTTGGAATGAATCAGATGATTTTTTCTATAGGTTCACCAATGCGAACCGATAAGGAGTAATCTTGATGTTGAATCGAAAATGATTCATGAAGTCCTCGGCCATATCTTGCCAAGTTCTCTAATTTCACGGATCCTGTCGAGTATTGTAACGACCCGGCCGGTCGTTCCATGATATTAGCCCCATTTTCCCCATTTCTATTTTATCGTATGTTTCTTAGCCTATTTACATTGTGTTGGGTCGGTTGGCTCGGGTTCAGAGTGGTCGTGGTGAGAACTGAGACACTTAGTCTCTTAAATTGGCTTAATAGTTGGAAAAGTCAATTGGGAGTTGATTCATTGGTAAACAACCTCGGAATATTGATTTTATTGCTCGAACAACTTCGTTAGGTGATTTGGGACTTGGGAGTGTGTTCGAAATGAATTTTTTATGTCCGGTGTAGAATTAGGCTTGAATTTGCGAAAGTTAGTTTTTGGTGATTTTCGGTCGGCAGGGGAAAATAGACTATCGGGGTCGGAATGAAATTTTTGAAGTTGGATCAGGTTCGTAATGTCATTTTGGATATGTGTGCAAATTTTCAGGTCAATCGGATGTGTTTTGGATGGTTTCGACATCCTTGCTGAAATTTAGAAGTTTCAAAGTTCTTAGGCTTGAATTTGATGTGATTTTGGTATTTTTTGCGTTGTTTTTGGTGTTTCGAAGACACGACTAAGTTCAAATGAGGTTATGGGATGTGTTGGTATGTTTGGTTAGGGCCCCGAGCGGCTCGAGATTGATTTCGGATGGTTAACGGAGGTTTTGACTTAGGAATTTGTAGCAAAATTGCTGCTGGTGTTATTTTACTGGTGTGGCCGCACATGTGGATGGGGAACCGCAGGTGCGGGCTCGCTGAAGCGAAAAGGGATCTGCAGGTGCGGAATTTGGGCAGCTCAGTATGGGACCGCAGATGCAGATATGGTACCGCACCTGCGGAGTCGCAGGTGCGCAAAAGGACTCGCAGGTGCGGAGTATGGACTTTTAGTGGAATTGCGCAGGTGCACACCTAGGACCGCAGGTGCGAAGAATTGTCCGCCGGTGCGGATTAACTGGGCAGGAGGTATAAATAGGTGCCTCCACGAAATTTTGGCATTTCTTTCATTTTTGCATGCTGGTTAAGCCAATTTGGGAGGAATTTGAAGGAGGAATTCGAGAGTCTTCAGTGGAGGTAAGTTTCCCGGACTATAAAAACGATTCTATGTTATTTTGTGATGGACTAGACTTGGAATTCGTGCATTAAATGGCCTAAATTGAGGGTTTAGGGCTTGGGAGATTGAGACTTGTAATTAAGGAATTTAGGAGTTGTTCGTGGTTGAATTTTGGCGCATTTTATATGTGTAGACTCGGGAAGGGATAAGGATTTTTTTGACGCAATTTTTATCAAATTCTGAGACGTGGGTTTGGGGCTCGGGTTTGGCCAATTTTAATTGTGCTTAAAATTGATAGCTTTCCATTGGGTTTTGTTCCTTTAGGGTATATTGATAATGTTAATCTGGTTTTTGTTAGAGTCGGAGCAATCGGGAGCCCATTTGAGGGGCAAGAGCATCGCGGATTAGTATTAAGGCCCGGTAGAGGTAAGTAATGGCTATAAATCTTGTCCTGAAGGTATGAAACCCCGGACTTCGTATTTCTCACTATTTTTAGAATGGCGCACATTCGAATGACGAGTATGTGGCGTGCACTGATTTTTGTATTGGACTTGGTCCTCTCCGCGGCAACTATTGAGTTGCGTATTTTACTCTAAATCATATGTTAAATGGTTTTCTAAAAATATTTCTATAATTGGGCTATAAGCCATGTTTGGGGCCTCGTGCCGACTTGTTTAGACCCCTTGGGGACTTTTTTTTTTACTGTTATTTTTTCTCACTATGTTGACTTATGATTTACACTCAGTCATGTTATGTTTAACTGATTTCGAAACTCAGCTTTATTTACACTATTTTGAGATATAAAATGATATTTGGGTCGAATACCCCATTTTACTGATATGCCCTAGGGGCTTTTGAGAGGTTCTGACTGAGTGAGGCCGAGGGCCTGATTGTGAGGAGATGATATACCACGAGGTGGCTTGATATTAGCGCTTGGGCTGAAGGAGCCCCTCTGGAGTCTGTACACACCCTAAGTGAGCGCAGGTACCTACTGAGTGAGATTGTCGAGTGTCGAGTGCCAAGTGACAGGTGATTGGGAGGCATGAGTGACAGTGAGGTTACCAAGGGGTATATACTGAGTGACTGTGAGGTATGTTGAGTGATGTTCTGCCCGAGGGGCGATTTATGATTCATGTTTTGGCCCGAGGGGCTACTTATGATTTATTTCATTTTACACTAAATCCTTCGGGTATATTTTATTTCCGAAATTGTTGGAAAACACATTTTTTAAAGGATTTTACTGAAGTTGGCTTTTAAGGTATGTTGATTTCATATATATGTATATACTGTTGGAAAAAAAGGCTATGCTTATTGTGAACTGATGATTTGATTTTATGTGTTTCTTACTGCTTAGACTTGATTTATTTCCATTACTACTGAGTTAGCGTACTCACATTACTCCCTGCACCCATGTGTGCAGATACAGGTGCTGATACCGAGCGGTAACCATCTATTTCCTTGCGGAGCCGGAGTCAGGATATAGAGGTAGTTGTTCAGCGTCCGCAACAATCTCTATTTTCCCTTCTTATTTTGCACCTAGTTCTTCGTTCCAAGGTTTTTTATTATAATAGTAGACTTTTTTGGTATATTCCTTAGATGCTCATGACATGTTGACTCCGGATCTTGGGGATGGTTTTAGATTGTTTAACTGTTTGTTTTGCTTAATAGATTCAGTAATTTATTTACGCTTATGAAATGTTGAAAATGAGTTGCGATTTTGGAAAGAAACTGTAAATATGTGATTGTTGGCTAACCTAGTTCCACGATAGGTGCCATCACGGCCGGTTTAGGATTTGGGGTCGTGACAAGTTGGTATCAGAGCCTAGGTTACATAGGACTCAACGGTCATGAGCAGGTTTAGTAGAGTCTTGCGGATCGGTACGGAGACATCTGTACTTATATTCGAGAGGCTGTGGAACCCTTAGGAACAATCTCATTTTTCTTGAATTTTGTCGTGCCATTTTGTTTATTCTGGAAATCTAAACTTCTGTTGTTTCATTCTCTCAGAGATGGTGAGGACTCGCACTACCGATCAGAGTGATCAGCCACCAGCTAGACCAACGAGAGGTCGAGGCCGTGGTCGAGGCCATGGTAGAGGTAGGGGATAAGCCCGTGCAGCAGCCGGGGCATTACCAGTTGATCCCCCTACTATTCAAGATCGGTTCCCATTGCACATTCTCCAGCGGGACAGGCTCAGGCACCACCGGACATTCTTCTGGAGACCTTGGCTCAGATCTTGGCTGTGTGTACCACCCTTGCTCAGGCAGTTGCCGCTACTTCTCAGGTCGGGGGAGGCAGTTAGACTCCAGTTGCCCGGACACTAAGCAGGTTACTCAGGTCCATCAGACACCGGGGGCGGTTCTATCCCAGCCAGTTGCTCCAGTTTGGGACTTCGTGGTTCCGGCTATGCCAGAGGACGAGCAGCATAGACTGGAGAGATTTAGTAGACTTCAGCCTCCAACATTCAGTGGTGCTGAGGGCGAGGATGCCCAGGGTTTTCTGGATAAGTGTTAAAGGATGTTGCGTAATGCTGGGATTTTGGAGACCAGTGGGGTCTCGTTTGCTACTTTTCAGTTTTCTGGTGCTACTTTCACTTGGTGGGAGTCTATTGAGAGGTGTAGGCTTGTTGGTTCAGCACCCGTTAATTGGCAACAGTTCTCCACTATCTTCTTGGAGAAGTATGTACCCTAGTCTCACAGGGAGGAGTAGCGTAGGCATTTTGAGCAGCTGCGTCAGGGGGAGCTATCAGTGACGCAATATGAGATGCGGTTTTCAAAATTGGCTCGGCATGCCACCGAGTTGGTCCCTACTGATAGGGAGAGGATAAGGAGGTTCTTGGATGGCCTCACTTATCAGCTCTTCCTTTTCATGACTTGGGAGAGGGTATCAGATGCTACATTCGAGCAGATAGTTGATATTGCTCGAGATATTATTTTGGTTCGCCGCCAGGAGCAGGAGGAGAGGGAGGCCAAGAGGCCTCGTGGATCGGGTGGTTCTAGTGGTGCCCCTTCCAGGGGGCAGTTTCAACATGGTAGAGGTCGTTCATTCAGGCCTCCTCAGTCAGACCGTCCAGCCTATAGTGGTGCATCTTCGGGGCATGGTCCCTGCGGTTCTCAGCCGAGCCGTTCTTCATTCGGTGCCCTCCCAGCTCAGAGTGCAGCTCGAGCACCACCAGTTCAGAGTTCCTTTATGCATGATTCTTCTAGTGGCCATTCTGGTGCCAGGGGTTTCTATCAGTCCCCGTCTCCAGCTCCAGGGAGTTGTTTTGAGTGTGGAGAGTTTGGGCACATGTTGAGGCAGTGTCCATGTTGTTCTTATGGTTCTTCTCAGCAGAGGGGCTAGCCCTCGACTTCAGCTCCAGTTACTTCACCACCCGCCCAGACAGCCAGGGGTGGTACTCAATTAGCTAGAGGCCTCCCTAGAGGGGGAGTTCGAGCAGGTAGAGGTTAGGCCCGTATGTATGCGTTCCCAGCTAGGCCATATGCTATGGCCTCCAATGCACTGATCGTAGGTATTGTCTCAGTCTATCGTCGAGATGCTTTGGCTTTATTTGACCTTGGCTCTACATATTCTTATGTAGTGTCATATTTTGCCCATTTCCTGGATATGCCCCGTAAGTCTTTAGTTACGTCTGTTCATGTGTCAACTCCGGTGGGTGATACTATTGTTGTGGACAGTGTTTATCAGTCGTGTGTGGTATCTATTGGAGGTCTGGAGACCCGAGTGGACCTACTGTTGCTCAGAATGGTCGATTTTGATGTGATATTGGGCATGGATTGGTTATTACGTGTCATGTTGTTCTTGATTGTCACGCTAAGACCGTGACCTTAGCTATGCGAGGATGTCCGATGGTTGAGTGGAGAGGTTCTTCTGAGTATGTTCCTAGTAGGGTGATTTCCTCTCTGAAGGCCCAGCGTATGGTTGAAAAGGGTTGTTTATCGTATCTGGCTTTTGTGAGGGATGTCAGTGGTGAGGTTGCCGCTATTGATTCGGTTCCTGTGGTTCGTGACTTTCCGGACGTGTTTCCTACGACCTGCCAGGCATGCCACCTGACAGGGACATTGATTTTGGTATTGACCTGGTGCGAGGCACTCAGCCTATTTCTATTCCACCTTATCGTATGGAACCAGCGGAGCTAAAGGAATTAAAGTAGCAGCTTTAGGAACTCATATATAAGGGGTTCATTCGGCCTAGTGTGTCTTCTTGGGGTGCGCCAGTGTTGTTTGTGAAGAAGAAGGATGGTTCTATGCATATGTGGATTGATTATCGGTAGCTGAACAGGGTTACGGTGAAGAACCGGTATCCATTGCCTCGTATTGATGACTTGTTTGATCAGTTGCAGGGTGCCAGGGTGTTTACCAAGATTGACTTGCATTCCGGCTATCATCAGTTGAAGATTCGGGGGCCAGACATTCCGAAGACCGCTTTCAGGACTAGATATGGTCATTATGAGTTTCTGGTTATGTCATTCGGGATGACCAATGCCCCAGCAGCCTTTATGCACTTGACGCACAGTGTATTCCGGCCTTATCTGGATTCTTTCACCATCGTGTTTATTGACTATATCTTGATGTATTCCCGATATCGGGACGATCAAGAGCAGCATTTGAGAGTTGTGTTTCAGACCTTGAGGGAGAAGAGGTTGTATGCAAAAATTTTGAAGTGTGAGTTTTGGCTTGATTCAGTAGCGTTCTTGGGGCACGTGGTGTCCAGTGAGGGTATTCAGGTTGATCCGAAAAAGATAGAGGCGGTGCAGAGCTGGCCTAGACCGTCGTCAGCTACCGAGATTCACAGCTTCCTTGGTTTGGCAGGGTATTATCGTCGTTTCATAGAGGGATTTTCATCTATTGTAGCACCTATGACCAGACTGACCCAGAAGGGTGCTCAGTTCAGGTGGACTGAGGAGTGTGAGGAGAGCTTTTAGAAGCTCAAGTCAACTTTTACTACAGCTCCGGTGTTGGTTTTGCCTACGGGTTCAGGTTCTTATACAGTTTACTGTGATGCCTCGAGAGTTGGCCTTGGAGCGATTTTGACGCAGGATTGTAGGGTGATTGCCTACGCTTCCAGACAGTTGAAGGTGCACGAGAAGAATTATCCAGTGCACGATCTTGAGCTATAAGCTATTGTACACGCCTTGAAGATTTGGCATCATTATTTATATGGAGTGCATTGTGAGATTTTCATTGATCACCGTAGTTTGCAGCATTTGTTTAAGCAGAAGGATCTGAATTTGTGTCAGAGGAGGTGGTTGGAGCTTCTCAAGGATTATGACCTCACCCTCAGTGAGCGCAGGTACCTACTGAGTGCGAGTGCCGAGTGCCGAGTGACGAGTGATTAGGAGGCATGAGTGACAGTGAGGTTGCCTGAGGGGCTGATACTGAGTGACTGTGAGGTATGCTTAGTAATGTTTTTCCCGAGGGGCGATTTATGATTCATGTTTTGGCCCGAGGGGCTACTTATGATTTATTTCATTTTACACTAAATCCTTCGGGTATATTTTATTTCCGAAATTGTTGGAAACACATTTTTCAAAGGATTGTACTGAAGTTGGCTTTTAAGGCATGTTGATTTCATATATATATGTATATACTGTTGGAAAGAAATGTTATGCTTATTGTGAACTTATGGTTTGATTTTATGTGTTTCTTACTGCTTAGACTTGATTGATTTCCATTACTAATGAGTTGGCGTACTCACATTATACAAGCATGTGTGCAGATACAGGTGCTGATACCGAGCGTTAGCCATCTATTTTCGTGTGGAGCCTGAGTCGGGATATAAAGGTAGATGTTCAGCGTCCGCCAATCTCTGTTTTCCCTTCTTATTTTGTACCTAGTTCTTCGTTCCGAGGTTTTGTATTATAATAATAGGCCTTTTGGTATATTCCTTAGATGCTCATGACATGTTGACTCCAGATCTTGGGGATGGTTTTAGACTGTTTAACTGTTTGTTTTGCTTAATAGATTCGGTAATTTATTTACGCTTATGAAATGTTGAAAATGAGTTGGGATTTTGGAAAGAAACTGTACATATGTGATTATTGGCTAGCCTAGTTCCATGATAGGCGCCATCACGGCCGGTTTAGGATTTGGGGTCGTGAAAAGTATACTAGATGAGTGTTTCTCCCGTCAAACTTCTTATAAATTACTTAATCCTTAGCTTCTCGTTCCTCCCCACTCCATCTAACTTGTTGCAATATGCCCTCAAATGTGTGCGAGGGTACCCCTTCCCATCGAAGATATCGAACTTTGGGGGTTTATACCCTGTCGGCATATCCACATATGGATGAATACAAAGGTCCTCATAGTCTAAACTTTCACTTTCCCAGGCAACTTGGAGATTGTTAGTTTGCCTTCTCAACATTTGCAAATGCTCAGATACTGAGTCTTCTTCCTTATGCATGGCTTCTCTTTCCATCTCATCGTACTTGTCAATCTCACAAGGCACCCTGACCGTGACAAGTGCTATAAAGATAGGTTCATAAATGGCATATACAGGGGGAATGCCGCTCATGGGTGGCGGCATGTGCCACAGGTATCTGCTAGTTAGTGGTGAAAGTGACTTAGTCACGAGGATGGGTAGTCACATTAGTGGTAATATACGGGTTATGTGATGTCTTAGTGTATTTTGTTACATAAGGAGTGTGGATAAGGGGATTTGGTTGGTTAGTAGGGGTTACTACAGGCATGATTTGAGTGGTGGCAGTTAAAGTTGGGGTGTTGTTGTTTTGGCGTGATGTGGAAGTAAAGTGATCTGGAAGTGAATACAAACAAGGGAATCTAGGTGGCTGAGGAAGTATGGTCACAGCCAGGTGCGCGAGTTCTCTGATATGTTGTACCTCCTCCCTTAAGGACTCCATTTCATGGGGCATCCTGGCCACGTGATCATCATTCCTGGTGTCGTCTTTTTCCCCCAATCGCCCCGACTATCGGCTATGACCAGAGCATGTTCAGTTGGGTCTTCTGTGGATATCTTTCCTTTTGACCTTAGATTGTATGGTGGTTCTGCCAGTTTTGGTCGACACAAACCAATTTTCTTTTCTTTTGAGGGGTAATAATAAAGCAAAAGAAAAACAAGAAGAAAGACAAGAAAAGGAACAAGAGTCTGTTTCTTCATTTATACGAGCATGAAATCCACAGAGCAGATAATTCGTGCATTAGTCGGATCCAAAAATTCTATCAACAGGCGAGTGAGCACCATGTCATCTCGGATGTTCATCAATGCAGTTAATGCCCCCAGGTGCGTCTGAACCTCATCTCTGTGTTACCGATGAATATTGTTCCAATATTATTTCAACGTATATGGTGCTCGATTACCATGCTGCTTTCAGGGATATTTTGGTTGATTTCCATTTTCTGAGGTGGGTAAAAGATATTTGGGTAAGTGCTTGCTTCAGATCCTTAAGTATCTTTTCATGTGTGTTTGTCGTTCCATAGAAGTTATGTCGTTGGGTGCATGACCCGTTGACATCACGGTGACTTTCCTAACTCGGTACCAAGGACCAACTCACCCCCAGTTTATGTAGTATGACCTATTTTACTAGAGTAGAGTGTTTCCTACTTTTGAATTGGACTGAAGGCTGCGAGAAGTTATGTCAGTTAACCTGACAAAGAGTTTTGAAAAGAAGGTTTGGAGGGGTATAAAAGACAACCCTCGTGTGCCACTGTGTGTAATAGTGTACATCCAAGACTCGATTGGAAGAAATGTGATGACAATGTGTAAAAAACAATAACAGACAAAGGAGTAGCAGTAATAAGCATGTTAATCATAAAGGGAAGATAATTATAAAGAGAAAATAAAGAAGGTAAGCATATAATTGCAATTTCAACTATAATCAAGAAAGGTATAAATTTATATGCCAAATTAGTCTAAGCCTGCTATGGTCAAAACCTAAGTGTGATATCCCCATCAGAGCCATCATGTTGTTTCACCCTATCTTCCACTAGTCAAGATATGATTCAACTTGTGGTTTATTTGTTGTTGATGAAAGAGAGTCACCGCTTAATATTTAAAGGTATACTAGGATACCTATTTAATTACTAAGTTATATTTTTTACTAGGTTTGGAAACCGATAAGACTATAGATAAGGGTTCTTGTTCTTCTAAGAGGGAAGGTGTTAGGCACCCCTTAAAATCTACCTGAGGTAGCTCCATAGGAGTTAGACTAATTTTAAAGGATCAGTTGTTTATACTATTCTTAATTACTATTAAGGTATGGCTTACTATATATCAAATGGTGTGTATATGTGTAAGACTTGGGAGGGATGTGTGATTGTAAAGAAGTTATCGAAAGTTAGGAGAGTTATGAAAGTAGTCTATATTTAAAGGCTTGTCAGTATTAAGTTGTGAAAGTAATCATGTTGAAGAATATATTCTTGTATAATTTATTTTTTAAAAGATGTACGTAAGAAAAGTGATTCTAAACATACCTTGATTTTAAAAATTCTGAAGAAGGCGAATCTTTAAAAATCCATTGGGTGATCGTTCATTAATGTTTTTCATGAAAAATTTGGTTTCATTCCTTTTTAGTAAAGACCAACGATTCTTTTCTAATTTCCTTTGAAAATGGGTTGTTATTTTGTTACACCCCATATCTTCGTATGAAAGAGTATTTGTAAGTCAATTGACATAAGCTCAGAAATGAGATCATCTTTGAGAGTGTGTAAATTAAGTTAATCATATTACCTTGGAGGTTACAAATATTTAATATCGTGAATAAAAATTACCAGGAGGGTTGGAAAGCTTAGATGCTAAACGAATTGAAGATTCGTCGAAAGTCGACAAGTCTGGAATGTTATAACATGCACTTTTGGGGTGAGACTAGGTTGCTTAACATGATAAAGAGTTTATGTTATGAGTATTTTAGTCGTATGATAGTCATGTGTTACATTTTAATTCAAGCAAGTTGTGGAACAAAAGTTGGCAAAGGTAATCACAAGTTATATTCATAATGTGCTGAAGATTAGGTCAAATGTAACTTAGCTTTTCTCCCAATATACGTAGAATTATTGGACGTTATACCTACCAAATTTAATATCTATGAGTCTAGTTTCTATCACAATAAATTGTTTGTCGATATGACATTGGAGTAGAGAGATATTCTCGATTACACGAGACTGCGCCAAGCAGCTCTCTATGGGACCCACAATGGCGGTTGAGATATATTGATATATATAAGATGCCTCAATCCCGTTTTAACTAATTATTTTTCAGTATATTCAGACCCTGGAGACCTAAAAACACTCTCTCAAGGTTCTCTCATGATCCAAGACCCAAACAAAGGTCAAACAACACAAATCAAGTGACGGGAATCCCGTCGCACTAGTAAGTTTCTTGTTCTTCTTGTTGTTGCTGATTTTTGGGTGGTTCCAGCTCGTGTGGGAGGTTGTTTTAAGTGGTTAAGGTTCTGTAAAATACTCCCCCAAGATTTTCATATCAAACCTATGTTATTTCAAGTCTTGAAAATGGATTACACCATATTTCAACATCAAAAGTTAGTTCTAGTGAAGAACAACACCTCTTTGAGGTTGTGTTGTCATTGAGGATGGTTGTGGGATGTGTTTGGCTGAAATTTAAAATTTTTACTACTTTATAAGGAGATAATAACAAACTAATAATTGTGCTTAATCTTTCTTGTATGTTGGTTAAGTGGTTAGGATAATAAACTACAAGATAATACTTGTATTAGCTTAAGTCACTTCTCTGGTGTTGTAATTCCATTGAGGGATGTTGTAAGCTAAATATAACTTGGATTTCAACTTGAAGATACTGTAGGAGTTATTTTTGTTGTGTTATTACATGTTCTTAAGGTTATATTAATGTTTATTAAGTTAAATGGATGTACTAGACATAAATTAGTGAATAAAGTTGCTAATTTAAGATAGTTGGAGTTGTGGATTATTTTATTTGTTATAAATATATGGTATAAGGATGGAATAATTGATGAACTACTTCATTATCATGGTAATGATTATTATATGTTAATGTATGAAGTCTATAAGGGGTGATATGGGTTATACGGATTCCAATCGAAGCTTGTCGCTCGTCGTGAAGTAGTTGTGACTTCTTGTTGTTATATGGTGTCTTGCTATTGATATTTATATGTTGCTATATTTTCATGGTTGTTTTGTTGGTATATGGTATTGGAGGAGGCCTTTTTTTACAGGGGATATGCTACCCAAATTTACGTAAACGAGTTAGTAGCTTAAGTTACAGACTTAGCCTTTGCTCAACACTGATTTTGAATCTCCTTATGCTATGATAGATTGAGTTGACTTGTTTGAAGAGTCGTTTGGAAGTTATTAAGGACCTCAACGTGGTTAAGGTATGTTGAGTCACTTAATCCTTTCTTTTGGCATGATCTAAAGTGAAAATGAATATAAACGATACACTAATTCATAACAGATCCACTCCTAGAAACTAAGGATGTCCATGTTGTTCATTCCTTGTAAAGTTATTATAAGCAAGTATGTATGATCCCTGAATCCTACTGAGGTTTATATTGAGGGTATGGATGTCCAGAATGTAAATCGAAGGTGGCAACGACCTTAAGTCACTCTGAAAGGTTTAGAATGTGATTCCATGAGTTTAGCATGCATTGTATATAGTATCTATTTTACTCTACCAAACCGCGCTATAGTCAGACGGGTACGGCACCTATTGTGCAACCACTTATCAGTTTGGTTTTACCGAGCTAACATGGATGGGTACGATTCTACCAAGACTTATGATGGTCGGGTAGGTTTTTATCGAGTCCTCTTCGAGGTCGGGTATGATATGATGATGATGATGCCCACAGAGGCGTATGGTTTTAAAAGTGTGTATATATTTATGTATCATGCATTTCATGTCAGTCGCCCTCATAGGAACTCAGATGTTACAGGTTGTATCTTCTCTACCTCTCTTTACACTAGTGTTCATATTTATGTTGTCCTGCCTTACATACTCGGTACTTTATTCGTATTGACGTCCCTTTTTCTTGGGGACGCTGCGTTTCATGTCCGTAGGTCCCAATAGACATGTTGAGAATTCACCTAGTAGGCTATCAGCTCAGCAGAAGGTATTGGTGCACTCCACTTGCTCTAGAGTTGCCTATTTGGTCAGTAAGATTTGGACATGTATTGATTGGTATGGCGGAGCTATGTCCCAACCTTTATGATGTTTATGTACTCTTATAGGCTTGTAGACAAATGTTAGGTATATGGATACTTGTATGGACTTGTCGGCCTATGTTTTGAGTTTACAAATGATCATGTTGGCCTTATAGGACCGTATGTCACATGTATAAGTTTCTATATCATGTTAGGTCATCCTATGTCTAGCATTCCCTTATGTTTATTCCGGTTATGTCATGATGACCCTTTTGGCCCATTTACCCATGATAGTATGATAATAAAGATATGTTACGTTGGTACTCGGTTGAGCAAAGTATTGTGAGCCCGTCACAGCCCTCTGGTTTGGGTCGTGACAAAAGTGGTATCAGAGCATTTCTGTCCTAGGGAGTCTACAAGTCGTGTCTAGTAGAGTCTTGTTTATGGGTGTGTTGTGAACCGTACTTATAAGCAGGAGGCTATAACACATTTAGGACTGTCAATCTTTCTTCTTACTCTAGATCGTGCGGTAGAGCTCAGCTGTAAGAAATCAAACTCCTAAATTCTATTATTCATAATACAATGATGCCTACATCTAGAAAGACAGTTGGTAAGAGATTGAATATGGCTGTGGAAGAGTTGAGTCAGAGGAACTCAATTTTTCATCATGCTTATGATGAGTAAATGTGAGGTCTTCAGCAGATCATGTGTGTACTAATATGTGTAAGTTTCTTGATAAGGAGATCTAAGGCAAGAATATCTATCTACCCATATGGTAAAAAGAATCAGAAGGTAGATACAAGTTTCAGCAAGTAAAAGAAGAAAGATGAAGAAGGATGCGAGGTACCTAGTTAATAAAGATTACCAATATCTATAATTCAGGAAGAGAAATATAAGCATTTTGAGTTACTTTCAACAGTAACAGAGATATATACAATTGACCATGCCCATCTCAATTATGCACTATGGGAGCTAACAGATATAATTTAATAGAAGGATAGGATATTAGGATCCAGCTGGGGTTAGAGTAACCCAAAATTGTGGATGGATTGTTATCATTATCTAACATTTTGAAAAGGGTAGTTCAGGACATAGTCATAGTTCTCATTGGGAGATAGCCATATGGTGCACTCTAGAATAATACAATCGGATATGAATACTAGAATGTTCAGAAAGTTCAGAAGATAGGCATTGGAATCCCTATAAGGGATGAATATTTACCTTAGGATGACTCCTGCTCCTAGTAAGGAAAGAATGTTAGTCGACCCAAGAGCCAATAAGATGGTGCAAGGGGATCTAAAAGCAAAAGGTTGTTTTGTTGAAGTTTAAGAATAAGGTAATAGACTGAGATATTAGCAGGGGAATAAGAAGAGAGTAAATGAAGCATTATGAGTAAGATGTGATAAATGAGTGATAATGGTAAATCAAACTATGACAGGATGACAGAGTCTATAGTCAAGTGAAGGAAAAGACAAGAAGAAACATGCCTTGAGACAATAAAAGTATAAGCCATAAAGTCATATCTTAATTTCGAGAAATGAATTGGTGAGTCCAACGTGATTACCAGAAGGAAAAGTTAGACCCCTGAGTAATAGAAATTAGTATGGGATAGTAAAAAAAATCAAATATGAATAAGGGATTGAAGGAATTGGTAATAGTCAACATCGTGAGAATTTCGGAGATCGTGTTTCGACAATAATAGAATGAACAACAGAAGAATAACTTTTAAAGGTCATTCACGAAGACGCTTTCCTAAAGCAAGCACTATGAGCAGAGTTAAGCTTAAGGGACTAAGTGTTCCAGTTACACCAGGTGTGACCCTTGTGCGTAAGAAATTCAATTATCCCTGGAGTAGAAGGGTTACCGCAAGGTGAGTAATATGTTAGTGAAGATGTGAAAAAGAAATTCCAAAGATGAAGAGGTAACTATGGAATAGTAAAGGAAGAATGCAGTTTAAAGGTGAAAGAATTGAGATTGCATTTATTCAGATCCTACAGATATAATATGACTCCAGAATATTATGCAAGCATGACGCCGGAGAGAAGCAATAAGGGTTTCACACTCGATGATATTGATAAATAATTGGGAATGAACACTTAATACATAAGGAGCCAGTAAGAGAGGTAGGTTAAGACAAAAGACATAAAGAGGGATTACTCAGAATATAGATATGAGAATGGACCAACAAGTAGTCTGTAGTAGAATCAGGAAGAGTCTAGTTATGGCTAGACATGAGGATACAGACAAATCAGCAGATTGTGCAAGATAAACATAGTGAACCCAAGCATAGGGAATTCAGTCTCGCAGATACGAGATCGCAATTGTTGAAAAAATCTCATATAGGAGTTGGGGTAGTTAAAGGTACTGTATAAGTATTACGGAAATAAAAACGAGTGCATTATGGAGAAAATTTAAATTTTAGTTCAGAAGAAACCCTACAGCACAATGGTGCAGAGGTATGTAACTAAGGATAAAGTAAGAACATCAAAAATTCGTTTGGGTATATGATGTACTAAGCTCACAACTTTACAAGAGTCGGAGGGTGTCCACTAAGTAGTACAACGAAAGACTAGCTGAGGAAAAAAGGAAGAAGGCTTCAACCTAAGCATAATATTGAAGGAGAAATGGTCTTGTAACAACTGTCTCACTACAATATTGTATACACACCATAAGAAAGTGGCACCTATCATGGCGAATGAAAAAAAAATCAAAAGTGATATTTGAGACTGTATGAGTTACGGGGAATTCCAGTATTCGTGGGCACTAAGATAAGCCAAGGATTCATGCAACAAGTGGTAGAACGACCAGGAAAAGTAATTACTTACCTTTGAAGACAACTGAGAAAGCACGAAATGGAATCTATGGTGATAGCAAGTTAAAGAAAGGTTTCGAGTAGTATATATAGATATGTGTAGTTCGCAAGCTAAAGTATCGTAGAGTGATAAGATTTTTGGTAGATATGAGTAAGGATAAGAAAAGGTGAGTGAGAAGGTCACGAGAATAGGTAAGTCCTCGCGATTAAACCCATCGTTGATGGTCTCCATAAGTTGTAAAAAGCTTGATACATCCTGAATGAACTCAGAGGAGTCTAAGACTAGGAGAAATTAGAAGAGATGAAATGATGCCCTGGTAGGAGAACAAGGGTGTAGTTTGATAGATAAGAGGATGACGTTTAGGCCTTTGATTGCGTAATGATTTTAAGAAAAAAGATTGCATGAATTGCACGGGATTAGAATAACCCCCAGATAAGATGAATCGCGTTGGGATGCTATGAAATACGTTTATTGAAGTATAATGTCATCCTTAAATGGATCAGCCAAATAACTCCATATGTTCCCCGATGAAACATGATCACTAGTGATAATATATTATATAAAAGGTTTTAAGTTATCAGTGAAGATTATAGATCAACATTAAGGTGAATCAACAATAAATAGATAAAATATCCAAAGTATGAGATGAGATTAGTCTATCATTCCTAAGACAGAAAGTAATGAGGAAGCATTAAGGGACTTAGATTTTTACATATAGGATAAGTAGTGAGAGAATAACCTGGAGTTGGGTAGCATACCTTGGTAATAATAAACCGAAGTAAGATTTATAGTATAATATTACCTACCTAGTTGTATTAAATCCATAAGCATAGATAACCGAGACTATGAAACAAAATATAGCAATAGTCATAAGTTCGACAAAGTACCGAGGAAAGAACTTTAGTACACATATAGAGGCCCAGAGGGACATCTTATCAAAGTTTTGTATATGTTCCCAAAGTGAGGCCTAGATATTGGCTAAAAGCAGGAGGAAAAGGAGATAAAAGTCACATAGACGCACATACAAGGACAAAGGCGTACATGTTGCATGACATAAGGTAGCAAAGAATAATTCAGACAACAAGTCATGGTGTGAGAAAGAGGTCTAAAGCGGGAATGCCCTGGCCCTTGGATTTATTCACAGAATAGTTGCCTAAATGGAAAGGGTAGCAGAAAAATATTTGTAAGATCTATAGGTTATGAGACTGATAAGCGCATCAGTAAACATTCGAGGACGAATGTTCTAAAGGGGGGAATGATGTTACACCCCATATCTTCATACAAAAGAATATTTGTAA
Organism: Nicotiana knightiana; assembly: GCA_005239525.1. Classification (NCBI taxonomy): domain Eukaryota; kingdom Viridiplantae; phylum Streptophyta; class Magnoliopsida; order Solanales; family Solanaceae; genus Nicotiana; species Nicotiana knightiana. The sequence goes on along the minus strand of ML384754.1, from coordinate 145,260 downwards.
GTCAATTGATGTAAGCTCAGAAATGAGATCATATTTGAGAGTGCATAAAGTAAGTTAATCATATTACTTTGAGGTGAAGAATATTTAATATCGTGAATAACAATTACCAGGACGGTTGGAAAGCTTAGATGCAAAACAAATTGAAGAAAATAAGTTTCGTCGAAAGTCGACACATCTTGAATGTTATAACATGAACTTTTGGGGTGAGACTAGGGTGATTAACATGATAAGGAATCTATGTTATGAGTTATTTTATTCTTATGATAGTCATGTCTTACGTTTTGAACTCAAGCAAGTTGTGGAACAAAAGTTGGCAAAGATCATCACAAGTTACATTCATAATGTGCTGAAAATTAGGTCAAATGTAACTGAGCTTTTCTCCAAATATAATTGGAATTATTGGATGATATACCTACAAAATTTAATATCTATGAGTTTGGTTTCTATAAAATTAAACCATTTCTCTATAAAATGACAGAGTAGAGAGATATTCGCGTTTCCGTGAGACTGCGCCAAGCAACTCTCTATGGGACCCACAATAGCGGTTGAGATATATTGATATATATAAGATGTCTCAACCCCGTTTTAACTCATTATTTTTCAGTATCTTCAAAAACTAGACACCTAAAAACACTCTCTCAAGGTTCTCTTATGATCCAAGACCCAAACAAAGGTTAAACAACACAAATCAAGTGTCGGGAATCCCGTCGCACTAGTAAGTTTCTTATTCTTCTTGTTGTTGCTGATTTTTGGGTGGTTCCAGCTCGTGTGGGAGGTTTTTTTAAGTTGTTTAAGTTCTGTAAAATACTCTCCTAATGTTTTCATATCAACCCTAGGTTTTTTCAATTATTTCAAATGAATTACACTGTATTTCAACATCAAAAGTTAGTTCTAGTGAAGAACAACGCCTCTTTGAGTTTGTGTTGTCATTGAGGATGGTTATGGGCTGTGTTTGGCTGGAATTTAAAGTTTTTGCTACTTTCTAAGGAGATAATAACATACTAATAATTGTTCTTAAGCTTTATTGTATGTTGGTTAAATTATTAGGATGATAAGTTACAAGATAATACTTGGATTAGCTTGAGTCATTTATATGGTGTTATATTGCCATTGAGGGTTGTTGTAAGCTAAATATAACTTGAATTTCAACTTGAAGCTACTGTAGGAGGTATTTTTGTTGTGTTCTTTCATGTGCGTAAGGTTATCTTGATGTTGATTAAGTTAAATGAAATTACTAGACATGAACTACTGAATAAAGTTGCTAATTGAAGATAGTTGGAGTTGTGGATTGTTTCCTTTGTTATAAATATATGGTATAAGGATGGAATCATTGATGAATTACTTCATTATCATGGTATTGATGTTGTTAAGTTAATTTAAAAAGTCTATAAGGGGTGATTTGGGTTATACGGATTCCAATCGGAGCTTGCCGCTAGTCGTGAAGTAGTTGTGACTTGTTGGTATATGGTATTAGAGGAGGCCCTTGTTATAGGAGAGATGCTGGCCGAATTTATGTAAACGAGCTAGTAGCTTAAGTTACAAATTTAGCCTTTTCTCAACACTCATTTTGAATCTCCTTATGCTATGATAGATTGAGTTGACTTGTTTGAAGAGTTTCTTGGAAGGTATTAAGGACTCAACGTGGTTAATGTATGTTAAGGAACTTACTCCTTTCTTTTGGCATGATCTAAAGTGTAATGAACATAAACAATATGCTAATTCATAACAGATCTACTCCTAGAAACTAAGGTTGTCCATGTTGTTCATTCCTTGTAAAGTTATTCTAAGCAAGTACGTATGATCCTTGAGTCCTACAGAGGTTCATATTGAGGGTATGGATGTCCATAATGTTAATTGAAGGTGGCAACAACCTTAAGTCACTCCGAAAGGTTTAGAATGTGATTCCATGAGTTTAGCATGCATTATATATAATATCTATTTTACTCTACCGAGTTGCGTATAGTCGGACGGGTACGGCATCAATTGTGAAACCACAGATTAGTTGGGTTTCACTGAGCTCCACGTGGCCAGGTACGATTCTACCGAGCCTTATGATGGCCGGGTACATTTTTATCGAGTCCTCTTCGAGACCGGGTACGATATGATGATGATGATGCCCAGAGAGGTGTATGGTTTTAAAAGTATGTGTATATATTTATGTATCATGCATTTCATGTCAGTCGCCCTTAGAGGAACTCAAATATTACAGGTTGTATCTTTTCTTCCTCTCTTTACACTATTGTTAATATTTATACTTTCATGCCTTACATACTCGGTACATTATTCGTATTGACGTCCCTTTTTCTTGGGGACGCTGCGTTTCATGCCCTCAGGTCCCGATAGACAGGTTGAGAGTCCACATAGTAGGCTATCAGCTCAGCAGAAGGTGTTGGTGCACTCCACTTGCTCTAGAGTTGCCTATTCGGTCAGTAAGATTTGGATGTGTATTGATTTGTATGGCGGGGCCCTGTCCCGACCTTTATGATATTTATGTACTCTTAGAGGCTTGTAGACAAATGTCAGGTATATGGATACTTGTATGGCCTTGTCGGCCTATGTTTTGAGTTTACAAATGATCATGTTGACCTTATAGGACCGTATGTCACATGTATAAGTTTATATATCATGTTAGGTCATCTTATGTCTAGCATTCCCTTATGTTTTATTCTGGTTATTTCATGATGACCCTTTTGGCCCATTTACCCATGATAGTATGCTAAAAAAGATATGTTACATTGGTACTCGGTTGAGTAAAGTACCAGGTGCCCATCGCAACCCTCTAGTTTGGGTCGTGACATATTTTTTATTAGAGCCTGGACTTCAAAAAGTTTTGGGAGAGGTGAGTGTACAAGATGAACAAGTTATAATTAATGGGAAAAATTTAATTACTAACTAAGTCCCTTTAAGTCCTATATTAGTTAATGTTTACAGTGTTTCACGTGGTATAAATCATGAAGATAAAGCACATAATCTAATATATGAGTGTTGTATACATGATAATGAAATATGATACGAATGAAGCAGTAAACTAGGCTATAGAAATAATGAACAGTAACAAAAGTGTAAGGGAGAGAGGACTAGACTCTGATGATTAGGCCTTAGTAAGACAGGCCCAGCAATTGAGGAGCGCGGCTATAGCTGACTAGACTCTTCAGAAAAAGCAGCGAAGATGGTTCGGGCCCGAATTCCTCAGGAACTTAGCAGGCCCAAATGTATACATGCGCAAAAGAAATAAGGTCATGATAAGTGTATTCCACATTCTCAACATATTCAAAACATATATTAAATGTATATAGACAAACAATTAGAAAATAAAACAATACTGTGGGAAATTATATTTATGTGGTGGTTCTACTTTAGCAAATAATTCACATTGAAAACCTTTCATTGTCATTAAATATTAAACTCCTAAAGAACCAAATGCGTCAATGAATTAAAGGTTAAGGAGGAAGTGTTACTCAAGGTCGATGCTCCCTTTGAATTCCCCGACACTTCAAAGTTCCCAAGGGACTCAAGGCCTAGGGCAATGTTTGTACTGGGGAGGGAAGACCAACGTAGAGTCAAACTCCACTTCTAAACACCCTTAAACACTAACAACATACTTTCCTTACAGGTTTAAATGAAAATGGGGCCCTCTCAATGTAAACAAAATGCTATAGCATTACTTACCACAAAAATATATTTTCCCTCATAACATAAGAGCATATAGTCTACATTAGATACCAAACAAACATATATCGCATGAAGCTAAAAATCTGAATTTAAAACACATACATGTTAGGAGCAGAAGCATCATACGCATACTACAAGGATTTGAACATTAGAGCAGAACAATATTCCAAAGATAGGCAAAGTTATAAAGCAACAACTCAACAGATACAGAGGTTCTTGTTTTTGGCAAACCTAATGTGAACTGGTGGTGTTTGATTTTAGCACATACCTAGGTTGATACTACAATCTTAACACTTTTAATCAGTAATGAAAATTCAGGCAACACAGTCATGACTAATAATTTACAGAAGTTACCAAAGACATCTAAGACAAGATCAAACCTTTCAATATGTCATACCAATTCAAAGATTTAAACATGGAGTCCCTAAGGACTTCTACAGAATCATACTCTTAATAATGTTAGCTTCAACCAAATCACCATGTTCAAATAGCATCAGTAAAGGTCCTTATAAGATCTTAGGGAGTCAGATTTGGTTTTAAAATTAACAATAGGGAAAGGACTGGAGTAGTTCTGGACAAGCTATGAAATTAGGAATTAAACAGGGACATGCAGTATTCAGTTAGCTACTTGAACACTTCAAATGCAGTAATGAATTTATGTAGACATGGAAACTTTACATATTTATATAATTAGATTAAGCATGTCATGAGGAGAAAAAGTTACAGATAAGGGAAGATATTGCATTAGAGCAGGTTTAACTCAAACCTAAGTCAAGGTTAGAGTCTAAATATGAAAATTATCATGCTTCTATTTTCACAAGTTATCACTTGGTTATAGCAGAGCAACTAGGTCCTTTTTTAGGGAAGACAATCTTAAAAGACAAGAGGCATGTCAGTTTTCAAATATCAATGATAACCCAAAAGGATTAGAGACATTAGGTATGATACCAAGTAAGTTTTTGATTGAGTATACAGCTGAAGATGTTAACTAATCAAGAAAACAACTCAGTTCAGCCTAACAGGTTATCAATCTTTATAACAAAGAAAATAAATAGGATCATGATTGTGTTATGAAGAAAGATAACTTAGTTTTAACAAATGTGTACAATAGGACTACCAGGAGAAGAGAAGAAAGTTCAATTCCAACAAGATTAGGTCAACAGAATCAACAACTACTAGACAAATAAAAGACCATTCTGGCAACTCAGAAATATTTTAACAAAGAAATAGTAGAGAAGAAATCATATAAACACTTAGGGTTTATGCTTAAGGTTAAAGGATAGAGGATATAAACTTAAAATCTTCAGATTCATTCAATCATGGTGTTTGCCTTGAAAATGGTAATTACAATTATATTTGATTATGTGGTTCTAAAAATACGTGATCTATTTTAATACCGGTTGTTCAGGCAGTAGATGTTGAGTGTGAAGCGAGAAAAATAAAATAAGAGCAAAAAGGCGACGAGATTACGCAAACCGGGTAATGGAGAGACCGGTCTCGAAGGTGGTCGGAAGGGCCTCGAGGTCGAGCTCCAGAAGCTTGACTAGGAGCTATCGATAATAATACAACGGTATCGAATGCCTTAAGATGGCCTATTTATGATCAATAACAAGTAATAAATGAATAATAATTCAAGAACACAATGAATGAGAAGCAATAAATCAATGAAGCAATTGTAGAGAATGTTTTAGCTAGAGAGCAGAGGATGTTCTTGTTCTTGTATTGAATTTCCTGTGTGTTACAAAGTGACAAGGGTTCCCTTTATATATGATGGGAATCCAAACATAGTACATGTGTATTTAATACAAAGAGATATGGTTGGTACAACTATTTAATACCACGGTACGGGTTTGTACAATTTTGTGTATCTTGTTAGCTTTAACTACGTGTCCCTTAGGAATTTCCCGCTTTTTCATGTTGGCCTTCGATTTGCACTGCCTCAAGGTCGAGGAACTTCGATATATACTGCCTCGACATCGAGGACCTTTGATATTCCCCTTTGATTCCAAAACTTGAACCTTCGATCCTTCTAAGCGTCGAAATGACCGTAAAATCGGGCTCTCCGATTTTAGCCATATACAGATAGTCCCCGCATTTCATAGAATGAAGAGATAATAAATGGTCTTGTCCTTTTGCTTCTTCGACACTCCCATTATGGCATCAGTCCCTTCAGAGCATTAAATGACGTGACATGAAAAGCTGCGTAGAGGTCGCTGTCAACACAATTCTCGCGAAGCCCATAAACCGTCATAGATTCGACTCTTCTTCTTCAAGCATGCCCAAAGGGCCTCTATTAGTACTACAATCACTTTCCTTTCCATAGTTTTGCATCTTCTTCATCTTCTCTAAACCTTCAAATTTCAACGAAGTGTTTTGCATTCTTATCTTCTTCCTGTGCACATTTTTTCGTCTTCTCACTTCAAAACTCGATAGTTATCATGGAAAAGACTTCCAAAACGGTTCCACAAAAGGAGGGAGTTGCGTCTTCATCACGCCCATCTAAGGGCAAGTCAAAAATTCCTCCTACCATGAAGAAATTCATCCCTGACCCTTTCGACAGCATTCCTGACTTCACAATAGAAAAACCCCCTTGTAGACCGGGCCGATGCGAGCCCATGTCCTGATACATAAGTGTAGTATCGGATATAGAGAGGGTAAAATTTGACTGCCACTGAGGGAGGCGGCTCGAGTAAAGATCCCTACGGCTGACGAAAGCATAGTCACGCACAAGGCTGGCTTTCTCAGTGTGTACACATACCCCTTCACCTTAGTCCCCATCAATTCTTCTTCTCCATCGGTTGACCCGGTGATTCTTGATGTTTGCCATCAATACCGAGTGACGCTCGGTCAGATCTATCCATTTTTTTGGAGGATTGTATATATGTTTCAACATATTACCAACATGGTCGAGGGAATGACCTTCACCCTCGACCATTTGATCAGATTGTATAGCCCTCGACTCTTCCGTGGAGGCCTTATTAAACTACATCATCGATCCACCAAGGCGTTCCTCGCCAGCATCAATAAGACAGATATCGGGGGTGGATGAGCCGATTTGTTAGAATCAGAACTTCGAACATCATCCCCACTGACAGAATGCCATTCCCGGAGGAATGGAATATGAAACGTAAGTACCCTTGAATTGGGCATGCGTTGCCGTCTCTTTCTTTTTTGACTGATTTTCTTCTAATTGTGCAGCCATTATTTGGTTTCCCGGTGCGTTTCAAGACCTTCCAGGGTGGATCAAACATTTAGACTCCGCTTTCCCATACAACAAACGCGTATGGTTTGAGCTGGCTAAAACACAGTGGCAAGCCAAGAACCATGGTACGCTCTTGTTGCTATTGCTTTCTCATTGTTCGTAAGAATTTTTTATGGTGATGTTTTTCGACACAACATGTTTGCGCAGGCCTTGGTGAAGGCGTGTTGATGAGGCCGCGCTCCCTTGGTGAGGAGGAGGCTCCAAAAACCACCAAGGATAAGAAGAGGAAGAAAGAGGCCTCGGCGGAGTCTCCAAAATCAAAAAGGCCAAAGGCTCGGAAGCCTAGGACCAATGCCACGGTCTTGTCCTCGATGGCCACTGAGAGCCTGCGGACCGAGGAAGAGAGCGATGATGCATGCCCTTTGGTACAAAGGACAAAGGGAAGCTTTGAGGCTTCGAGAGCTATTGGGAGATCGTCTGATGAGTTAGAGGCGGCCGATATGGACCCGTCGTTCGTAGAGGAGACCCTCGAGGAGGGTTTGGGCGTAGTCCCCGATACGCTCGACGGACATGGAACAGTCTGTCTTGAGGAGCTCGGAGGGCTTGCTGCTGGAGCTTTCCGAGGTCGAGAAGAAGCCTCGATGGAGGCTGATATTGCTGGTGGACTTCATTTGGGCCCGTCATTCTCTCTGTAAGACAAGACCGATGCCACGGTCTTGTCCTCGACGGCCACTGAGAGCCTGTGGGCTGAGGAAGAGAGCGATGATGCCTGCCCTTTGGTACAAAGGGCAAAGCGAAGTGCTGAGGCTTTGAGAGTTGTTGGGCGATCGTCCGCTGAGTTAGAGGTGACCCATGCGGACCCGCCGTTCATAGAGGCGACCCTCAAGGAGGGTTTGGGTGCAGTCCCCGATACGCTCATCGGACATGGCACAGTCCGTGTTGAGGAGCTCGGAGGGCTTGCTACTGGAGCTTTCCAAGGTCGGAAAGAAGCCTCGATGGAGGCTGATATTGCTGGTGGACTTCATTCGGGCCCGTCATTCTCTCCAGGGGAGATACGGGATGCTCAAGTTAGGGGTGCTCCCGGTCTAGAGACCTCTCGTGGAGAGGATGATGCATTTAAAGACTACTTCAAGGGGGTAGATGAGGAGATCGATGTTGATGCCCAGTTACTCTCGAGGAAGCCGAGAGGCTCCAAAAAGCAGGTGACATTTGAGAAACAATATGCTATTCTCTAATTTTCTATTCTTGTTTGTTGATTTCCCTTCTCTGTGTGCAGGTCAAGAAGATGTATGACCAAGCCTTCTCCAAGATGCAAGATGAGTTGACTCATTGTGGAGAGGATCTTGAGAAGCTTATGTCGGAGTCGGTCGAGCTGGAGGTTTTATGCGCTCGAAAGGAGGAGGAATTGACCAACATTTAGGAAAGCTCGGAGAGAGCACTTCGGGAGAGGGCCGACTTTTCCGAGCACGTATGTCGGTACCCATATTCCTATAATTATTTGAAATGGTTGGTGTTAATTGACTTACTTTTGGCTTTTCAGATTATGCAAAAGGATGCTATGGCGGAGCGGCTTCGAGAGGAGGTTGCGGCCAAGGACGCCGAAATCCTAGAGCTGGCTCGTTTGAATGACGTCGCGACTTCGGAGAGGGAGGTGCTTCGTGGGAAGCTATCCTCAGTGCAAGACCTTCTCCGAGGTGCTCGGGAGGAGGCTGTTGCACTATCTGCGGCCAAGTCTGAGCCTAATGAATATGTCTCCTCATACAAGAGAGATGTTGTTGTTGCGAATGATCGGGTCAGGGAGATATCCGAGAAGGCCGAGCTGAAGCTGGTTCCGGCAGTTGCTTATGCCCGTGCAAAAGCCAGGAGGCAATCCCTCAAGGAAGTGAGTGCCAAGAGCGTCAATCTCTCTTTCGAGATCGAAGAGGCCAGGGCCCTGGAGGAGGAACTGGTAATTTCGAGTACATTGGATGAGGGCTCTGAAAGCGGCTCGGGCAGCAGCGAAGGTGAAGAGTAGATTTTCCTCCTTTTTCTGTATATGGGACCCTTGGGGGGAATTTTGTAAAGAACATCTCTGTAAATATAACTTTTTAAAAATAGAATATCTTTTGTCACGTAACGCACAAACTTTGCCCTGTAATGCTAGTGCAATAATTAACCTTTATGCTTCAATTATTAGATTCCTCGGAACACGCACTTGCAATAGTAGATCCCCTCGAGATTAGACACCTTCTCGAGGATAGGTCCGCATGCGAGCTTCGATCCCTCGAATGCCCTACGACGATATCATTTATGTGACGTGACCGTGAAGTGACCGAGGTGGCCCCACTGGTGTACTTCCCCAAACGTTATGACGACTGTCAGAAATTGAATGGCCTTCAAAGTAGTTGGTTAGCCACCTTTCGCTCTATATATATTATTGCTTCTTCTTTATTCTAACTCTTACATCTTTACAAAAACTTCTCATCCCTTTCCCATTTTTGCGAAAACTTCTTTCATTTCTTTCTATTTATCTCTGCTTGAGTAGTTATAGCTGTCGTGCCCGAATCTATTCACCAAGAAGAGGGAAATTCTTCCTATGTTCCTAGCCTGGCTAGTGGTACACCGCCGGCGTTTGGTGAGCTGACCTCGTACTACTTTGCTCCGAACAAAGACTTTGCATTATTTAGAGAAACCCTTCGATGCCCCGGGCCATCGAGAGCATGCTTCGAGGTTCGTTCGATCGATAGAAGAAAACCACCTCGAGGTTATGAGGAGAGACTGTGGCTGAGGGTAAATTTGATCTCAGCCTTTTTGGTAAAGGTACCGAGTCACCTTGGCATAGATTCATCCGTCCTTTTGGCGGATAGTGCTGATGATGAGGTATTTTACCAAAAAGGCTGAGATCAAATTTACCCTCAGCCACTTTATTAGATTATATCGGCCTCAGCATTGTTGAGGCCTGATTGCATTACGACACCGATCCACCAGGCCTTTCATTGCCAGCGATGATAAGGACCGAAATGGAGGATTGATGAGTCGGTTTGTTCGTGTGAGGACCGTCGATATCATTCTAGTGGATTTCCTGCCACTTCCCGAAAAATGGAACTTCAAACATAAGTGCCATGCCGTACCTTAGTGTCTTTTGCTTTTATTGATTTATAAGAGTGTTTCTCTTTTTCTTTTTCAACGGTCCCGTGGGTGCCGGGGGAGGTCCCCGATCTTGCGGACTGGACTCGGAGGCTGGCAACTTCCTCAACATATGACGAACGCAAGTGGCGTGATCTCTTGAAGGGCAGATGGGAAGAAAAGCACCATGGTATGAGCCGTGTGGTATCCCTTTTGATGATCGTTTCCTTTTGTGCGTAATAACTCTGTCACTGCAGGTGTTGGCGGTTTTTCCGAAATGAGGTCGTGCCCCTTCGAGGAGAGGGAAGTCCCGAGGGAGGAAAATAAGCGAGAAAGATCCTCTATAGATGAGGACATTCTCGATGAGGCGGGGATTTATTGGAGGCATAAAGGAGATGGAATTGCTGAGGAGAGATTTATATACGTCGGTCATTCTGCGGACATCAGCTCTCCTCGTGAGGATGATTCTTTGTCTATGGCTCGAGCTGGGGGCCCTTCCAAGGTTGCCGATTATGTCAGTCCTGAGACCTCTAATTTCGAAGAATATGTTCCCCGAGAGAGAAGGAGCAAGAGTCCTCTACTATCCTCTGCTTCTTCCCTCGAAGGTACTTCAAGGGATGCTCGGGACCAGGGGCCGCCCGGACCAAGTGAGGTTTCGAGTGGGAATACCCCTATTGAGAGCGGTTCAACTGGGACCGATGGGTCAGGCCAGTAGATGCGTGTTAGACTTTTAAGGAGGCCTAGCGGCTCTGTTCCGAGGTGATTTTTGATTGGCCTTGCTATCTTTTTTAGCTATGAATCTTCATTCTTTAAACCGAAGTTTCTCTTTTGTAGGTTTTTGACAAACTCAAGTTCGAGCTGCTTCTCTGTGAGACCCGGTTGTGGGAAGCTTTGGATAAGGAAAAATCTCTCAAGCTTCTTTGCAATAAGAAGACAAAAGAGTTGATACATCTTCGGGTAGAGATTCATCGGAGTCAGAATTGTGAAAGCAATCTCGAGTGTCAGGTAACCCTTACCCTGAAGGAGTACGTGCTTCCTTTCTCGCTTTTGGGAACTAATGCTTTGGTGCTTCAGCTACAGGGAAAGATAAAAGCGTTGGAATGCCTTTGGGGCGAAGTCGAGCAAGTTAGTTCTGAATGCCAAGCGTTGAAGGCGCAGATAAGCGTACATGTTGCGGCCCAAAGGAATGATTTGGCCAAGGTTGTTGCCCTCAAGATAGCTCAATTATCAGGATTGCCAAGCTCGAGATTGATCTTCTAAATATGAAGGTCGAGGTCGTGGACGCTCGGGCTAAAGCTGAAGAAGTTCGAGCGAAGGCCAATAAGAAGGTAGCCGTTTATTTGAAAGATGCTAAGGATGCTCGGGTTGAGCTGAGAGGAGCTTTCAAAAGAGAGAGGAGGGGCAATGAGTATGGCCGATGCAAGTCTCGGGGGACACCCTCGAAGAGATACATGCTATGGGCTTTAACCTCTCGGAAGAGATAAAACAGGCCGAGGTGGACGAGATCGACGCTAAGTTTTTCCTTTCTTCTTGAGTTGATGCTGATATTTGAAGGCCGCCGTGGGATCTGGTCCAAGGGGCCTTTGAGGGAGCTGGTCCCAAGAGTAGACTAGATTTTCTGCTTTGTTGTTTGCATAAGACTCTTGTGGGAGTGTTGTCAATATGTATTTGTAATGCACATATATATTTGAAAAATTCTTTGGTTTGATTTGCTTGCCGATAGTTAGCCTGATGAATTGGACTTTGAGATGAAACCCTTGGGGTCATAAATTGGCCCTGAGGCTTTTTAAGCTGGCGACTTGGGCTCTTACGTTTTTGGTCGGTACGACCTTCGGTGTAGCTGGCGACTTAGGCTCTTGCGCTTTAGGTCGGTACGACCTTTAATGTAGCTGGCGACTTAGGCTCTTACAATTTTTTGGCCCTGAGACGCTTTGGGTTGGTATGACCTGTAGCTGGCGACTTGGGGTCTTACACGTAGGGTCGATACGACTAGCTGGAGACTTGGGCTCTTATGCTTTAGGTCGGTACGACCTTTAATGTAGTTGGCAACTTGAGATCTTACGCTTTTTTGGCCCTGAGGCGCTTTGGTTAACCATTTCGGGCTTAGTCTCCGGTCGGGTTTCGACTCGAGCTCAATGGCCCTCAGGTTTTCAAATCGGCCCTAAGGTGATTTGGGTCGGTATGACCTGTAGCTAGCGACTTGGGATTTTACACGTAGGGTCGATACAACTAGCTGGCGACTTGGGCTCTTACGATTTAGGTCGGTACGACCTTTAATGTAGCTGGCGACTTGGGCTCTTACGCTTTTTTGGACCTGAGGCGCTTTGGTTAACCATTTTGGGCTTAGTCTCTGAGTCGGGTTTCGACTCGAGCTCAACAGCCCTCGGGTTTTCAAATTGGCCCTGAGGCGCTTTGGGTCGGTATGACCTGTAGCTGGCGACTTGGGCTCTTATGCGTAAGGTCGATACGACTAGCTGGCGACTTGGGCTCTTACGCTTTAGATCGGTACAACCTTTGATGTAGCCGGTGACTTGGGATATTATGCTTTAGGTCAGTACAACCTTTAACTAGTTCTTTTTGATGTTTTTCGAAGTAATTGGAGGCCTGTGATTTTATGGCAACAGTCGGACGTCTCCGATTTGCGTTAGTTTGGTCGAACCTTATGACGGTGGTCATTTGTATTTGGCTGTAGCCTTTTAGTCCCCGAGTGAGATAGCCACGGCGTCTATATCGAAGGTATGCCTTTTGGGTCTTACAAGTTCAATATATAGACTTGACTTTGATATGGAGTTTATGCCTTTTTTAAGGTCTTACAAATTTGTGCATGGCTTGCTTGAGCTCTTATAGTTTTGATGTTTCCTCATGTAGGGCTTACGAGTTTGAAGTTTCCAGCCCTAGGGTCTTACGGCCATGAGTCGACTGTCGAGGTTAGTCCTTGAGTCAAAGTTGATATTGCCTCATGGAGGGCTTATGTCATAGATATTTCCTCTTGGAGGGCTTATGAGTTCGAAGTTTCCGGCCTTGAGGTCTTACGGCTTCGAGTTAGATGACTTGATGAGCCGACTGTCGAGGACAGTCCCCGATTCGGAGTTGATATTGCCTCAAGGAGAGCTTACGAGCTCGAAATTAACTGCCCTGAGGTCTTACGGCTTCGAGTTTTCGGTATTAGTCCCTGATTGTTTGGGAAATTTTGGCCCCGGGGCCGTTTCTTGTGAAAGTAGCAAACTTCTTTGACATGTGATGTGTTTTGATGATAAGAGGTTCTCCTTCGATTACTTGGTAAAAGTATACATTTTTCACCATCGAGGGTTCGATTTATTCTATATGGACACGGTTCAATCGACCGTTTGGTCCTATACATCATTCTCCTATTGAGACCCTCTTTGGCGTCTTTTGGTCTCTTCGATGAGGTGAATTCCCGGGGAGATGTCTCTTAGTGTTCGAGGTTGATTAAAGAGAAGCCTTGAATACTTGGAGAGTTCTCCTTAGGTAGCGTATGGATGCTGCCTTGTTAAAAATCTTGCCGGTAAAACCCTTTTGGGATAAAATCCAACGTGGGGAAAAAGAGCACAACGCATGCTTTAAAACCTAAGGCCTTCGAGCTGGCGGGTTCTTTGATTACTTTTAATCGCATACCTGCATATTTGGTTAGTGTAAAATTTTGAAGGAAAGAGTGAGAGGATTGTACCTTAGCAATAATAGAGTTTGAGCATTGATATGTTCCAATGGTTTGGAAGTTGTTCGCCTTCCATGGTGCCGAGCTTGTAGGACCCTTTGCCGATTACTCCGAGGATGTGGTACGGTCCTTCCCAGCTCGGACCTAGCTTCCCTTCATTAGGGTTTCGAGTTCTTAGGGTGACTTTCCTTAGAACTAAGTCCCCGACTCCGAAATGTCGGAGGTTTCCTCTTTGGTTATAGTACCTTTCGATTCTTTGTCTTTGGGCGGCCATCCGGACCAGTGAAGCTTCTCGTCTAATAGTTCGAGGGCCGTAGTCATGGCCTCATTGTTTGAGCCTTCGGTGGCATGTAGGAATCTGGCCCTTGGCTCTCCGACGTCGACCGGTATCAAAGCCTTGGACCCGTATACTAAAGAGAACGGCGTCTCTCCTGTGCTCTATTTAGAGGTTGTCCGATATGCCCATAGCACCTCGGGCAGCATTTCTCTCCATTTTCCCTTTGCATTCTCTAACTTATTTTTCATGTTTTGAATGATGGTCTTATTTGTGGATTCGGCCTGACCATTTGCACATGGGTGGTAGGGCGTCGATAGGATTCTTTTGATTTTGTTAGCCTCGAGAAATTTTGTTACTTTGCCTCCGATGAACTGCTTCCCGTTATCACACGTTATCTCGGAGGGGATACCGAATCGGCACATGATGTGATCCCAGATGAAGTTGATGACTTCTTTTTCTCTTATCTTCTCATAGGCCTGTGCTTCCACCCATTTTGATAAATAGTCAGTCATAAATAAAATAAATCTAGCTTTACCTGGTGGCGTTGGTAAGGGGCCGACTATGTCCATTCCCCATTTCATGAATGGCCATGGTGATAAGACTGAATGCAGCTGTTCACCAGGTTGATGGATCATTGACGCAAATCTTTGACAGTTGTCGCATTTTCGGACAAACTCTTTGATGTCCCATTCCATGTCCCAGTAGTAACCTGCTCTGATCACTTTTTCGAGACGCACTTATTAATGCAAGAGCCAATTTTTCTAAGTGTGGATACTTGGTTTCAGCATCCCCCAGGGTTCGACTTACATAATAGACAGGGAATTATGTACCTTGTTCATATCGAACCAACACGCCACTTACCGCTACCTCAGACACTGCCAAATACAGATACAGCATTTCGTCCTATTTCGGGGTGTGGAGCAAAGGTGGGATTGTGAGAAACCAATTTAACCCTTCCAAGGCGTGTTGGCACTCCGGGGTCCATTCAAAGTTGTTTTTCTTTTAAAGTAGGGAGAAGAAGTGATGGCTCCGATCTGATAATCTCGAGATGAATCGTCCTAACGCCGCGGTCCGCCCGGTTAGCCTTTGTACGGTCTTCACATTGTTTACCACCGTGATTTCTTCGATGGCCTTGATTTTGTCGGGGTTGATTTCAATCCCCCTATTTGATACCATGAAGCCTAAAAATTTGCCCGAACCTACGCCGAAAGTGCATTTCTCGGAATTGAGCTTCATGTTATAACTCCTAAGGATGTCGAAAGTTTCCTGCAGATGAGTCAAATGGTCCTTTGCTCGCAGGGACTTAACTAGCATGTCATCAATGTAAACTTCCATGGATTTAGCTATTTGATGTTCGAACATCTTATTAACTAAGCGTTGGTATGTGGACCTTGCATTTTTTAGCCCGAAGGGCATTACATTGTAGCAGTATGTGTCGTACTTCATGATGAACGAATCTTTTCCCTATCCTCGGGGTTCATTTGAATTTGATTATACCCCGAGTAGGCATCGAGAAAGGTGAGAATCTCGTGGCCAGTCGTGGCATCAATCAATCGATCGATGTTGGGAAGCGGTAATGAATCGTTAGGGCATGCTTTATTTAAGTCCTTATAATCTACGCACATTCTTAATTTGTTCCCTTTTTTGGGGACCACTACTACATTGGCCAACCACTCGGGATATTTTACTTCCCTGATGGATCCTATTTTGAGGAGTTTTGTTACCTCGTCTTTGACGAACGCATGCTTTACCTTGGACTGAGGCCTCCTTTTTTGCCTCACCGGTTTGAACCCGCGGTCGAAGCTTAGTCGATGGGTGGTTATTCTCGGGGAGATCCCTTTCATGTCTAAGTGGGACCAAGAAAAGCAATCAATGTTGTCAATAAGAAATTGAATGAGTTCTTTCCTGAGCTCGGGAGTTAATCATGTTCCCAGGTATACCTTTCGATCTGGTAGGTGTTTGATCAAAACAGCTTGCTCCAGTGCTTCGACCGTTGATTTTGTTGCGTCTGATTCTTCGGGGTAAACGAAGGTTTGAGGAGTGAGGAATTCTTCTCCATCATCTTCGGGGACCCATTTACATCCCGACCCTTCTGAGGTGGAGTATATGGGCTATGGTGCCACGCCGTGCACTACGAACATTTCCTTTGTCGCATGATGCTCGCCATACACCGTTTCTATGCCCTCTGTAGTCGGGAATTTCAACATCTGGTGGAAAGTTGACGGCACCGCCTTGATGTCGTGTATCCATGGCCTTCCAAGCAGGGCGTTGTATCTTGTGTCTCCCTCGATGACATGAAACTTGGTGCCCCGAACTGTACCGGACACGTTGACCGGGAGGAGGATTTCCCTCTTTGTCGCTTCGCTCACCATGTTAAACTCACTGAGGGCTCCAGAATCGAGTACGATTTGGTCGAGCAGCTCGAGCTGCTCCACTACCCCAAATATGATTATATTGGCCGAGCTACCTGGATCTAAAAGCACACGCTTAACTTGAATGCTATTCAAGAGAAAAGAAATTACCAGCGCATCGTTATGTGGTTGGGACAGGGCTTCGACGTCTTCTTCTCTGAACACAACAGTTCGTTTAGGTATACAATTTTGAGTTTGTTCTTTCGTGGTGGTGGGCACCTTGGACCGTTTGACCACGGGTTCTTGCGGTCCGTGATCCTTAGGGCCGTTGTTTTCATGTGCATTTACTGAGTTAGACTTTTTCTGACATGGAATTGAGGATTCTTGGACAAGAAAAAGTGTGAAGAATAACTTGTGTTTTTAGAAAAACCAACACTAAAACAATCACTATTATTTTTAGCCCCACGGTGGACGCCAAACTGTTTACCTTGAAAATGGTAACTACAATTGTATTTGATTATGTGGTTCTAAAAATAAGTGATCTATTTTAATACTGGTTGTTTAGGCAGTAGATGCTGAGTGTGAAGCGAGAAAAATGAAATAAGAGCAAAAAGGCGATGAGATTACGCAAACCGGGTAACGGAGAGACCGGTCTCGAGGGTGGTCGGAAAGGCCTCGAGAGAATCTTGACTAGGGGATATCGATAACAATAAAATGATATTGAATTCCTTAAGAATGTCCTATTTATGATCAATAACAAGTAATAAATGAAGAATAATTCAAGAACACGATAAATGAGAAGCAATAAATCAATAAAGGAATTGTAGAGAATGTTTTAGCTAGAGAGCAGAAGATGTTCTTGTTCTTGTATTGAATATCCTGTGTGTTACAAAGCGACAAGGGTCCCCTTTATATATGAGTAAATCCCAACATAGTACATGTGTAATTAATGCAAAGAGATATGGCTGGTACAGCCATTTAATGCCATGGTACGGGCTTGTACTATTTTGTGTATCTTGTCAGCTTTAACCATATACCCCTTGGGAATTTCCCGCCTTTCCATGTTGGCCTTCGATTTTCACCGACTTGAGGTCGAGGACCTTCGATATATACTACCTCGAGGTCGAGGACCTTCGATATTCCCCTTCGATGCCAAAACTTGAACCTTCGAGCCTTCTGAGCGTCGAAATAACCGTAAAATCGGGCTCTCCGATTTTAGCTGTATACACATGGTTATTGAATAATAAGCTCAACTTCAAAACTCATAAACTATAGAGATGGAACAGATAAGGATAAAGGTCATTGAAATTCAATGAAAAGCTATGAAACTCATGTGAACATGAACACATAATAACTCAAACATGTAGAATGTTGGAAACTCAGGAATACTTTATCAACAAGGATCAATTAGTGGTTTAATCAATCATCAATTAAAGACTCAGAAGCAGGATACATAATCACAAATGGATATTTGACTAATCAGAACATAAACATTAACATATTGACACCATAAAATAATTGTAATGCTCGGAATATAACTCGCATATTTGTAGAATTCAAAGGAGATGAATAAAAGAGAGGAATGAGAGATATTTCAGCCATTTTGAGATAAACTGACCAAACGAGAGCTCTTTCTCAGTTTCTTAAGACCCCAGAAACCTCAAGTTTGGACCAACGACAATACTCAGCAGACAAAAAGAAAGGAAGCAGTCAGAAAACGTAAGGCTTTGAACTATAAATTTCTTAGATAGAGTTGTGTGTGTGATTTCTTAGGTGTTAAGTGGTTGGTCGTGTTATGTAAGAGCATTGAAGGATCCTATTTATAGTTCCATTTAAGGCTCTAGGATTTCAAAATTTTCAAATCAAATAGTGGAAGATGACGATAGTCGAGTGATGATAACAAAAGCAGAGGTAAAATCATAGAACACAGAGGGAAAATGGTGACGAGTTTACCTGAGTGGATAGTAGGTCTACCGTTGAAGGCAAAAACCACTTGGTAAGAGCCCTAATGTCCATAGGTCTCTTCGCTTGACCTCTAGACGAAGAATAATCATGATAAACCGGAGAAATGTTCATGTATGCCATAGATTTAGAAAAACATATGAGGTTTCAGAGATTTGACTATTGCACAATTTGGTCTAGGGTTTTCGGATTTGGGGTTTTGAATATCCATCAACGAGAATAGAAGTATGGTCTCAAATTCCATAGCTTAGGGACAAATATATTTGACTCTGCCATTTGGGATTTGAGTGCAAAGACGGAATGGTGTTCAATCTTAAGGGGTTAGTCAATGACTCATATTTAGTGAATAAAAGGGGAAATAACAGCGGGATTCTAGCTAGGGAAGCAAGAAAGGATGATTTGATGAGAGCTTTCACGACCTTACACGGAGTTGTGCAAGGTTTTGTTGATTGATGTTTATGGGTGATTTGAGATAAAAGAGAGCAAAAGAGAAAATGAAGGCGGCCATATGAGTGAGGGAAATGAGTAGCGTTTTTTAGTGAGACCAACCAATCTCTAGGTTAAGAATGAGGGAATTAATTTTGGCTGTTGATCTTTTAGATCAACGGTCCAAATATTTTAGGAATAAAACAGTTTAAATGGGGGAATACGAGGGTCGTCAGATCTCTGGGTTTGGACTGTTGAGATTTAGTCTTGTAGGAAAAAAAAATAGAAAAATGAAGATTAAATACGGACCATTGATATATGCCAATGGTCCAGATTCATTTGTGTTGCCTTTGTGTGGGTGGGAGACAGGTGACGTGATGTTATCTCATTGGTGCAGATGGGATCACTTGGATCACCAAGGTGGAGAGAGAGGAATTGGGTCTGGGTCAGATTTGGCTTTGGGCTTGATAATTGGGCTGAAATTCATTTAAACAATAACCATCCTATGTTTAATTAAGGAATTGCAATTATAGCCTTTACCCTTTTACCCTTTTGAAATTAATTTACATAAATTTAATTATTTTTAATAAAATGTAGTAACACTATAATTATTAAATATTACTAATTATTGCAATTAATTATTTGTGAAATTACTTTGTTTTCTAAATTATACTAATTTTGAATTCACATAGTAATCTAATTAACCAGAAATTAAAGAGTAATTTATTAAATTAATTATAGAACCTACGTATAGAAATTATTTTACTAATCCTAAAATAGTAAATATTTGTAACTACAGAATGCCAATATTATGTGATTAATTTTAAAACTAATGCTTGGTTAATTTGTGAAAAATAGATATTCATTATTGGAAAATACTTTGAAAATATTTATTGTAAATTATTAAGCATAAATAAATTAATTTAAAAGGGGAGGGTCAAAATTGGTCATCACTATCATGTCAAAACCCTTATTTCTCACATTGATAAGAACCCAACTATGCTAATCTCCAGTTCTTTGCAGTCAGTTGTAAATTGCTTTACTTTAGTAGTTAATAGTAGTTCGTAATTATTCCAATCAAGTTTTGATCATCTTGAATAGCATTAAAAGAGAAATTACTAGACCGTTGTTTAAATACAATCCCTGTGGAGATGATAATTTAACTATATTATCTTTGTCTAGAGAGCATCAATTTCGTGTTGTGTTTTGCGTTCGTCAAATGGTGCAGTTGAATTTATTACGTAATTTATAGACAAGCTAGCTGGTTTGATCCAAAATGATAAATATATTAGATTAAAAGTAAGACTTAGTATAAACACCAAAGGAAATGGCAGATCTGACTCCGAGAGTGATGTCTCCAAGGACAAAAGTTATAGCAATGTAAAGCAGGAAATAATGTTGTATTATTTAACTTGAGAATAGAATGTAGTACAATTTTTGCCAACGATTTTGTGTCCCTATAATGGCTGTTGAAACTACTATTTATAGCTACACCTAAGAAACAAGATCCTAGGAACAAGCCCCTATTAAATGACAATAAAGGAGGTCGTTGATGAAGGTGTAACAACAGGCCATAAATGTCAAAATTCTCTGCAATGGTTTCCTAATTAATATTAGGAAATATCCTTCATTAAGTGTTATCTGGTGACAAACATTCATTTCGCTTCCGGTGAGAATGTTACCTTCAGAATCTATCTGATACCAACTGTAGTTGTTGTCCTCGATCTCGGTTCTTACTCGATTCATCTTCCGTCTGCCTCCGGTTCTACAAGTGATCGATCATTTAATGTAAAACAATTTTACCCTATACACTAAATTCATTCAAACACACGCTTTAGAGAAAAAAACCCAAAAAGATATATATTGTTATAAATCAATAAAAGAAGAATAAGAATATTGCAGAGAAAAGTAGAGAGAGAATTCTTATTGATTGGGATCAATTACAATGGAATAGAACCCCTCTATTTTGTAGGGAAAAAGTGACTTAGCCACCAAGTAAAATCCCTAAGATATCTCTAAAATATAGACATTCACCTTAAATAAAACTCTATTTATAATACTCCCCCTTGAATGTCTATTCAAAAGATAATGTGCCTCGTTAAAACTTTAACTAAAATAAAACCCAGCGGGAAAAAAATTCTAGAGAAGGAAAAAGAGTACACATGTTTAGAAATACGCATTTTTGGTTGCCTCGTTAAAAACCTTGCAAGGAAAATCCAGTGGGACAAAACCTTGTAAAGGAAAAAGAGTACAACGCATATTAACTCCCCCTGATGAGAGCATTAATTCACATCCTTAAGCCTTCGCATCCCGATCTTGTACACTAGCTTCTTGAAGGTTGACATTAGTAGGGATTTGGTGAAAAATTAGCCATATTATCATTTGAATGAATATGTTGCACCTTGAAATCATCATTCTTGCATATATAATGTCTTCATATAATGTCATGGAATAGCCTTTTCAATATCTCCATGGAGGAAAAAGTTCTCGCTATCACATTATCATGCTTATAGTTATAGCAAGATACATATGTGCACAAATTGCACGTAGGATGTGGTACTTCAAGACCAAAAATTATATATGCTTTAAGCAATTTAAATCCTTCAGAGATTGTCATATAAGTTTAGTCATATAAGCCATATAAATAGACTTTAGATGCATATCAAGTTTTATATCATGCTAGATATATAAGATAGATAAAAGTGATTGCACTCGTAATTGACTTTATACTTTCAAGTGTTTGAACTACATGTCCAAAACTACATGTCTTTCATATGAAATCAATTCTATTTTAAATTGTGTCTCTTGTATTTGGCCAATATTTTTGTGTCTTTATTCGACATACTTAAGATCCTCATCTATACTTAGCGCTATCATAGATGTCGACGACGAACATTTTATATCGGTTCCAATATTTTTTCATAAGAAAATAACATAGAGATCTCTTCATTCATATTTTCAGGTACCTGAACCTCTCCTGAGATTTTATTAAATCTTATGTCATGTGATCTTCTAGATCACTTGCCTCCTTATTATGATCATTTTGATCATTTGCTCATCTTCTTTATCACGAATTTTATTTGAAAGCGATTTGTCTATGCGCTTTAAGTGTACCATAGATTTTGTCCTTCTAGAACTTATTCTAATAAGAGCATTTGCAGTGAGAATATAGTTACTTTCTTTAGGTCAACAAATGCGCCTGGCATGCTTTATATTGCAGATGAATTATCCTTTTATGAACCTCAAGTTCATATTATCTTCAAGGATCTAGAGNTTTCTCAATTTTGGGAACTCATCTTTGTGAATTATGGTGTTAATCAAAATATGCACCGCACATCAATAATAATAAGATGAAATTATTTGGTTCCTGACCCTGAACCACTTGTGAGGGGAGAATGTAATATACTTTCGTATATAATGTAAATCAACCTGATATAAATAACTTTGTTCTCATAAGTAATAGTTTAGCTATTAAGTGGAGGCACTCAATAAATCATTTTGCTAAACCAATTGTGTGTAGACCTATCAAGTTGAACTGTCTTGAATAGAAAATCCAAAAACTATGCTCGAAATTAAATTATTGAGCATGTTACCTCGCAAACACCAGGTTACGGGTTAATAATAATCGCACATGTAACTATCTCATAGATGCATCTTAAGTGGTATACATGGCAGGTGAATGGATCCATATTCACCTTTGATATTTTCAGCATTCATGGGATTCATTCCCAATTTTAGTTGGTCTATTACTTAATGAGAACAAGCAACATAAGAGAATTCGTAAAGAATTTTCTAGTTCTTTAATATTTACCCATGTAAATTCTCTTTTATTTTTGCACATCATACTTAAATTAACATGGCTAAACCAATTATGCCAACTGGATAAATTATAAATATTGATAAACCTTAGGATTACACCATGACGTGTGCAATTATGAATAAACTCCAAGTTTATTATGATATAGGTTTTTATTATATCAATAAATTTCTACTTTATTGTGACTTTCTTGTTTGTATAGTACTAACTGGAGAATAAAGCGGACAGCTTTTCACATACATATTACCCCGTTACAAGTTGTAGTAATAGAAGATATTAAATCTTTCCTTTATTTATAGTCTCAGTATAATTAATCGCTTTCGCGAATACTTTAGTTACTCAATAAGTTTCTTTGAGACTTACTACGGCACCATATCTTATTGATAATCAATTTTATTTCTCCAAATTAGTATAATTGGCTCTTCTAGAGCTTTCAATTAATTTTGTACTACAACATATTCATCAATATCCATATGGTGAATATCTCTTTCGATGAGAAAGCTATACCATTATGGTCATGGTCAAAATCATTATAGGCAATATATGTTTCTTCTATTACTTTTGCCCTGTAATAATCACATTGCCATAATATTTTTCCATAATCACAATAGGTACGTGATCAATGACCATTCATGCAATAATAATGAAATTATTTTCTTATTTCATCTCAAACCTTTTTCTAGGGATTAGTGTGGTATATCCACTACCACTAGCATGTTCATATTCTTCCAAGAATGAATATGTATTCATAAATCAGATGTTGTCACATTCACATCATGAATGGACCATAATCATCTATATGTGCTTTACAAAATCTCATGTCAAATCTATGAAAATATTATGAAGGATTATTTTGAGAATCTTTATTATTCTCATTATCACAATGATGACGATTATAATTTCGTCTATTGCCACGTCTACATCCATTGATATCTTCACGGTAATAATTTTATCTTCTTTCAGACTTATCACATATTGCTACCACATTCTCTTAAGAGGAATGAGAATGAAGCAAATTCAATAGGACGGGTTTCCACTTCTCTGCCCATAATCATACATGAATTTGATCATGGCAAGGCATAAAAATTTTATCACTTCGGGTGGTTATAATTTCTTGCAAACTCTATTAGAGTTATAATCAAAGTTTATTGTCTTTGCTTGTATTTAAAATTAAATTATAGAATTTGAAGAATTTAAAAGAGAAAAATAAAGTAAAATACTTACCTTAAATCTAGAATTTAATTACGAAGGAAGTTCACGGAATAATTGACAATCATTATGCTCAATCTCAAGTCTTCTACTCAATTGGTTGGAGTCTCGTGCCGATAACGTATTATAAAACAATAAAAGAAGAAAAAGAGTATTGCAAAGAAAAGTAGATAGAGAATTCTTATTGATTGGGATCAATTACAATGGAATAGAACCCGTCTATTTATAGGAAAAAAATAACTTAACCACCAAATAAAATCCCTAAAATATCTCTAAAATATAGACATTCACCTTAAATAAAACTCTATTTATAACATATATTTCAATTTCAAATTAATATTGATAGTTGGTAACGAAAAAATGAAAAAGAACACATATCACGCCCAATTACGCGGTTACGCCCTAAAAAGAGATTAATCAAACAGGATCTTAGTACAACATTTTTTTAAGTTTTCCAAGGATATCATGCATGTATCACGTTATTTTGGTGAGAGAGGAAACAATTTAAGTTTTTGGGCAAACTTTTTCTTGCAAAGGAATTCAACCCTTTCTTGGAAACCATACATTTTCTTTATTAATTGTCTTCCTTTAGTAACCACTTTTATTTATATAATATTTATTTATATATAGATCAAGCAATCGCCAATCTTGTCCAAAGGTCTCGATATATTAGATATCAATTATAGAGGAAGAAAAAAATTATAGAGGGAGGAAAAGAATACATTTTCTTTAATACTCCAAATGTGTTACTTAAGTAACCACTTCTATTTATATATACAGATCGAATCAACCACCTGGTATCCAAAAGTCACAAAATCATAGATATCGTGAGAAGATGGAGTCAGCTGGTTGTAAAGAAGAAATGCACGACATTGTCATAGTGGGTGGTGGCCTTTGCGGCCTTGCTACAGCCCTTGCTTTGCACAAGTACGTTAATTTTTTTCTCTATTTTTTCTTCGTTTTCTTCTTCCTATGTATGGTCTGAACAAGTGAAGTTTTAGCTATAGTCATATGTAGTTTACTGAAGAAGAATATATATATATATATGTATAAATCAAATGCAGGAAAGGGATAAAGAGTGTGGTGTTAGAGAAATCAGAAACGTTAAGAGCAGCAGGAGCAGCCATAGGTGTATTGCCTAATGGATGGAGGGCATTGGATCAGCTTGGTGTCGCTTCTCACCTAAGATCTACTGCTCTTCGTCTTGAAGGGTAAGCTTTTTGTTTCCTATTTCCCCATTTGGTTATAGATCATTTTATCTTTTCCTTTTCAACAAGGTATATGTACTTAATCGTGTTGTTAGGACTGAAAAAGGCAGGTGTCATGCGAAAGCTAGCAAAGCAAACTTTGAACGACAATAAATCAGACAATAAATGAAAAATTTATCAAAAGAGACACAAGCATTTAACGTGGTTCGGTCAATTGACCTACGTCCACAGCGGAGATGAGCAATCCACTGTAATAAGAGAGAGTACAAAATAACGAGAGAACAACCTCACGAAGAGGCAAACACAAGTGACACACTAACACTTGTCCCGTAAAGTTCTCCCCCTAAACACGACTCTCAAACTCCATTGACTACGTTGTGGATGCTACTGAGTGAGAAGGAATGATCCTTAATTTATAGAGGTTCAAACATTTTCCTACAAGAAAAATGACTAGTCAAACATGGAAGAATTATAATTTCCTTCTACAAAAAGGAAAACCCAATTATGGTAAATATGTTATCCTTTCCTTCAAAAATAGAAAAACCAAATATGGTTAGAAAATCCGAACAACCCTTCTCGTCTGCCCCAATATTTCTTATTAATTTTCACTTTTGTTTTTCGATTTGCTAGAACATTGTTACTTTACATTTGATGTACTTCCAACTCGTTGTACTCGTGTTAACTTTTTGTAGTATATCTCTTCACTTCAAAACAGGACTCGAATGGCATGGATCGACAAGGGCAGAGAACAATACACACCAAACAAGTAAGTAAAACTGAGATCTCACTTTGCTTTTTCTGCACTTGAAAACTATATTGCTCGGACTCTTCGAAAATATGGCCGAATATGCGTCGAATCATCCAAAGGTAATGTATTTTTGAAGAATCCGACACGAATATAACTATATTTTTGAAAGTTCGCACAACATATCTTAAAAGAACATAAAATAAATATTCATCATTGTATGAAAAGGAATATTGGGGATGTTCGCTGTCTGAAAAGGAGTGACATACTCGAAACATTTGCTAATGCTTTGCCTCCGAAGACTATACGTTTTGGATGTGAAATTGTGTCAGTGGAAATGGATCCTCTCACTTCATTGCCATGTATTCTACTTTCTAATGGACAGCGTATTGGTTCCCAGGTATTTTGTTATTTTCTCTTTCCTCTAGTTCATATATATTTGAATATAAAGTACCGTTTTTGCTTCCTTTTTTTTTAAAAACAAAATCGTGCAAACTCCATTCTTAACATTTGAAAGTGTTTAATGCCAAATAATTTATAGTGCATATTGTTTACCCTTAAAATGAGTAACAATTAAATTTGTACGCGGTTAAATAATGCGTGATTTCGTTTAACACAATGATCTATGAACAGAAATTAATTAAACTAAAGACAAGTAAATTAATCAAACTAAGCGTGTTGAACAATTGAGCCTGGCTTTTTAGCTGAACATTGAAAATTGACCTCGGTAGAGCCCTCAAGACTGGCTCATTTGCAACCGAATAATTAAGCAGCTAAAGAACACAATGAATAGTAGCTAAAGAATGAAAATGAACTTTTATTGCTTTGATATACGTGCCAACAATATTTTTAAAACGAAAAAGTTATCCCCTTTATATAGCAGGTGAATTTAAATTCTTGTACAAGTTTAAATAAAGTAAAACTTTTATTTTCCAGTAAATATTGATATGTAATTGATATCGGGGGGATTTGTGCCGCAACATCTGGTTGAGGACGGATATTATGGCTCCCCTCTTGTCGTGCTTAATTGTCGCTCTCTTTCCTTAGTCTTGAACCTTCACTCTGCTCGAACCCGATGTTAGCCGTGTCCGATCCTGGATGCACCGTTCGTTCTCCCCGGGCTCTGAAACGAGAAACCTTTCGGCTTTACTCAAGGTTGTGTCAGATCATGCTTCCCTCGCATTTTTTTACCAGAAATCTGGGGTAACATTAATCCTGATTTTATCCGTATACACCTATAGCTAAAGAAGTTTCATATAAAATTTTGAATAACCTTTGACATGAAAAACTTCTGATATTTTGGTAAAGGCGACTAAAAGATTCTTTAAGTTGTAGGTTCAAATTTCACCCATGACACTCTAGCACTCTTTTGAATCTCCTTGTTAGAACATTTGGCTAGTTTTCATAATTTAGGGATGTTGACAATTTATCAGTATTGAGTGTCATCAATTTAATGGACCAATAAGCATTAAAAAATCTGATAATATAAGCTAGATTGTTAAATTAAAGTCTTACAATTACTATTTTCCCCTTGGTCAGAAACTTTCATGACAAGAATGGAAATCAAGTATTCCTTTCACATTTGTTGTTAGTGGTCAATTGTTGATTTCATTATGTTTGAGTGATTATTGCAGATTTTGATCGGGTGTGATGGATGGAGGTCAGTAGTGTCAAATTTCCTTGGGGTAAAGCCTACCAGAACTTTTCGCATCTCTGCAATCAGGGGTTTAACGAGTTATCCAAATGGTCATTCATTTCCTCTCGAATTTGTCCGCCTCATTAGTGGTCAAACTAAATTTGGAAGATTACCAATCACCGATAAGTTGGTCCATTGGTTTATTAATGTCCATGAGGGAACAGGTACCTCCTATTCAAATTTATGCAACACGTTAATGTGATTACTATTGAATTGTGATATTTTTCATGAGCCCATTGTGGAAATTTTCTTTCTACTTGTTTGAAACTATGTGCTACTAATTAATACTTGCTCTGCATATTTGTATACCTCATATATCCATCTTTCTTCTTCTCTATATGATGTGTTTGATTGTGTACCTTTCACTGCACGTGATTCTTAACTCAATGTGCATATTCAGATACCGAATTCCTACAAGATCCAGAGCATATCAAACAAAGAGCCCTGGAGGAAACAAGTGACCATCCAGAAGATGTACGAGAGATGATAGAGGGATGTGACCTGGATTCTCTATCTTTCACTCACTTGAGATATCACGCACCATGGGACTTGATGCTTGGAAATTTTCGCGAAAAGACAGTGACGGTTGCCGGAGATGCAATGCATGTAATGGGTCCATTTCTTGGCCAGGGAGGTTCAGCAGGAATAGAAGATGCAGTGGTGCTTGCAAGAAACTTGGCAAAGACAATAAAGGGAGGTTTTGATCATGAAAAAGTTGGAGAGGCACTGGATCAATATATAAAAGAGAGGAGAATGAGGGTGGTAAAACTGGCAACACAAGCTTATCTTACTGCCCTTCTTATTGAGAATAGACCAATGCTGACAAAATTTATTGTCACAGCTGCGATGACCCTTTTCTTCAAAACCCCATATGCTCATGTGGAATATGACTGTGGTCATCTTTGAATGCCAAAATCTCATTACTTCAACATATCCAGGATCTATTATTATATATGTATCCTTATATCCCTCATCATTTGTTGATGTACAAATAAACATCATGTGTTTTGTAATTTTATTTCAAAAATTTCTCCTCTTTTCCGATCCATTCAATATAATATTGCATCTCCACAAATACGATGAAGCAAAACAGTTGTAACATTATTCACAATCATGTAAAACTGACACTACTAGAAATCTGGGAATTACTAACCAAAAATTTGTGATCAAAGTTGGTCGGTCAAAAAAAGCGACCAAAATTGGTCGCTAATGTGGAAAAAATTATTAAATAATTATTTTAAATAATTTACCGACCAAGGTTGGTCGCTTTTTGGTCGGTAAAGTGATCAACATGTTGATCGGGCTGGTCAGACTTGCTTGGTCAAAAAAATATTGAAATTAGCGACCAACTTTGGTCGCTAATGTGGGACCCAGTTATAACATTTTAATAATTATATTATTATTTAAAATATTTTATAAAATATAAATAAATATTATTTACAATTGGCGACCAAAGTTGGTCGGTTATTAAACAGGAAGCAAGTAGCGACCAACTTTGGTCGCTAATTTGGGACCCAGTTATAACGTTTAATAATTATATTATCATTTAAAATATTTTATAAAATATAAATAAATCCTATTTAAAATTAGCGACCAATTTAATTTCTGGATAATTAGCGAACAAAGTTGGTCTCTTCTCAGGTCAACATTTGTTTTAAAAATCACTTTTATATTTACTATCTAAATGTAATCCATTAAAACTTTTGTAATACAAGGGATGAATACACTAAAATATACTCTAACATGCTATATATGTAGTTAAAGTTGTAAAACGAACCGTGTTATATATATATATAGAGAGAGAGAGGTCGAGACGTTTTGTTTTTAATATTCAGCGATGCATCTGAGTAGGTTATAAGTCGATGAATCAATTTACACACAGATATATTTGATGAAAAATTATATATACTAATTAGGATTTTGATATATCTGTGTGTAAATTGATTCATCGACTTAATTATAACCTACTTAGATGCATCGTTGAATATTAAAAACAAAACATCTCGACTTATATCAATTAATCTGTTATAATTTATTCATCGACTTATAACATAGTGATGAATGAATGTAATTCATTAACTCTGTTATAATACAAATAATGAATACAGTAGCATATACTATAACATGCTATATATGTCGTTAAAGTAGCACGAAGTGTGTGTGTTATATATATATATACACACAAACATATACTATAACAAGTTATATATACGTTATAGTATTAGAGTGAAGTGTCTGTGTGTTTGTCTATATATATATATATATATATATATATATATA